>SMOI01000182.1:10971-66796 GCA_008000375.1 Poteriospumella lacustris
CAACGACAAGGACAAGCGCATCTACGACCTGAAGAAGAAGAACCAGGTACGTGCGAGAGGCGGGGGGGCTGTCGTGTGTGTCTGACATGTGTGTCTGACGTGTGTGTCTCTGTGCGGTGGGTGTAGGAGCTGGAGAAGTTCCGCTTCGTGCTGGACTACAAGATCAAGGAGCTGAAGCTGCAGATCACGCCGCGCGAGAACGAGATCGCGACGATGACGAAGCAGATCGAGGAGATGAACGCGGAGCTGGACCAGTACAACAAGTCGAACCTGGCGCTCAACCTGATGATCGACGAGCTGAAGCTGAAGATGGAGGGCATCAAGGCCGAGCTGCGCGCGCAGGAGGACCGCTGCGCGATCTCCGAGCGGTTTCTGGAGAAGTTCCGTCGCGACGTGCAGGAGCTGTGGGCGTCGCGCAGCGACACGAACGCGTTCAAGGTGGGCATGATCCGCATGTACCGCGTGTACGTGCAGGAGGACGTGTCGCCCGCGACGCTAGGCTCGGCGAGCAGCGGCAAGCGCGACCTGGACGACCCGCAGCAGGTGTACAACCGCGACCGCGAGCAGATGGAGCGGTCGCTGGACTCGCTGCGGCGCGCGATGAAGACGGAGGCGATGGCGCACCGCCGCGACATGGGCAAGATGCTGCGCGAGTCGGTGCTGCTGACGAAGGAGCTGAACACGCTGCGGAAGAACTTCCGGTCGCTGTACCTGCAGAAGAAGGCGATCGAGCAGAGCGGCGAGCTGGGCGTGCACTCGAACCTGGCGGATCTGATCGAGATCCTGGGTCTGCAGCAGAAGAAGACGCACGCGAGCGGCCTGGGCAAGAGCAAGAAGGGCGGCGCGGGCGACGCGTCGCTGGCCGACGAGTCGCAGGACGACGCGTTTCCGGCGGCGCCAGGCGGCGCGGGCGCAACCGGCAGCAGCGGCGCGAAGATCCCGAAGCCGCCGTCGGGCAGCGCGAAGCTGTTCGGTGGCAACGCGGCGGTGCCGCTGGGCCGCACGACGGCGCTGCGGACGACGTCGGCGGAGGGCATCGTGAGTCGCTCCGGCGACCGCGGCGGCGGACTCGCGAAGGGCGCGGTGAGTCGGCAGGACCAGTGGGAGGCGTGGCGAGAGATCCAGCTGCAGTACGACGCGATGAAGGACCTCGAGGACCGCGTCGGCGAAGTCTGCTCGTCGCTGGGCCTCGACCCGATCCCGCTGATCGTGTCGATGGACACGAAGCTCGGCGAGTGAGGTCGTCGCCGCGCGAGGAGGCCGCGGCGCTGGCATCGGCGCTGCGGCGTGTACATACCGCGACGAGTCGCTCGCAGGCGGCAGCGACGGCTCGTCGACCCATCGTCTCGTTTGTTGTTCGTTTGGTCGTTTACTTCGACGCTAACTGTAACCGCCTGGGTAATTCGTTTGGCGTCGTTCTTCCGTTGCGTTCCGTCGCGGGGTGTCGCGGAGTGTTCGTGTTTGCGTTAGACGGTCGGGCCGCAGGTTTGTGCTGCGATGGTATCCAACAAGAGGCGCAGCTCTGTCGCACACGACATTGACCCTCGAACGTGGACGGAGAACACTCAAAACCAATAAGAGTTACAGGCAGTTACAGTGCTCGACACGCGTAAACCCGCACAGAACAACTACAAACAACGACTGGTCGACGAGCCGTCGCTGCCGCCTGCGAGCGACTCGTCGCGGTATGTACACGCCGCAGCGCCGATGCCAGCGCCGCGGCCTCCTCGCGCGGCGACGACCTCACTCGCCGAGCTTCGTGTCCATCGACACGATCAGCGGGATCGGGTCGAGGCCCAGCGACGAGCAGACTTCGCCGACGCGGTCCTCGAGGTCCTTCATCGCGTCGTACTGCAGCTGGATCTCTCGCCACGCCTCCCACTGGTCCTGCCGACTCACCGCGCCCTTCGCGAGTCCGCCGCCGCGGTCGCCGGAGCGACTCACGATGCCCTCCGCCGACGTCGTCCGCAGCGCCGTCGTGCGGCCCAGCGGCACCGCCGCGTTGCCACCGAACAGCTTCGCGCTGCCCGACGGCGGCTTCGGGATCTTCGCGCCGCTGCTGCCGGTTGCGCCCGCGCCGCCTGGCGCCGCCGGAAACGCGTCGTCCTGCGACTCGTCGGCCAGCGACGCGTCGCCCGCGCCGCCCTTCTTGCTCTTGCCCAGGCCGCTCGCGTGCGTCTTCTTCTGCTGCAGACCCAGGATCTCGATCAGATCCGCCAGGTTCGAGTGCACGCCCAGCTCGCCGCTCTGCTCGATCGCCTTCTTCTGCAGGTACAGCGACCGGAAGTTCTTCCGCAGCGTGTTCAGCTCCTTCGTCAGCAGCACCGACTCGCGCAGCATCTTGCCCATGTCGCGGCGGTGCGCCATCGCCTCCGTCTTCATCGCGCGCCGCAGCGAGTCCAGCGACCGCTCCATCTGCTCGCGGTCGCGGTTGTACACCTGCTGCGGGTCGTCCAGGTCGCGCTTGCCGCTGCTCGCCGAGCCTAGCGTCGCGGGCGACACGTCCTCCTGCACGTACACGCGGTACATGCGGATCATGCCCACCTTGAACGCGTTCGTGTCGCTGCGCGACGCCCACAGCTCCTGCACGTCGCGACGGAACTTCTCCAGAAACCGCTCGGAGATCGCGCAGCGGTCCTCCTGCGCGCGCAGCTCGGCCTTGATGCCCTCCATCTTCAGCTTCAGCTCGTCGATCATCAGGTTGAGCGCCAGGTTCGACTTGTTGTACTGGTCCAGCTCCGCGTTCATCTCCTCGATCTGCTTCGTCATCGTCGCGATCTCGTTCTCGCGCGGCGTGATCTGCAGCTTCAGCTCCTTGATCTTGTAGTCCAGCACGAAGCGGAACTTCTCCAGCTCCTACACCCACCGCACAGAGACACACACGTCAGACACACATGTCAGACACACACGACAGCCCCCCCGCCTCTCGCACGTACCTGGTTCTTCTTCTTCAGGTCGTAGATGCGCTTGTCCTTGTCGTTGATCGTCTCCTCGCGCTCGCGGATCTCCTTCTTGTGGCTCTGGATGTCCTTCTCCTGCGTGTGGATCGACTCCAGCACGCGCGCCTGCTTGTCCTTCATGCGCTTGTTCTCCAGCTCCATGTTCTCCTGCTCCTTCACCAGCGTCTGCAGGTTCTTCTCCAGCACCGCGTGCTGCGCCGCCAGCTGCTGCTTCAGCTCCTCCTCCGCGCGCAGCAGCGCGTCGTACTTGATCTTGATCTCGGCGATCTCGCTGTCGCCGTCGAACTCGGTCTCGACCTTCAGCGCCTCGAACTTCACCGACACCTTCTCCTTGTACACCTGGATCTCCTTCTGCGTCGACTGCTCCTGCACGATCTTCAGCTCGTAGTCGCGCGACAGCTCCTCCATGTACTTCTGGTGCGACTGCACCAGCATCTTGTTCTCCTCGTTCCACCGGTCGTGCGCCTCCTTCGTCTCCTCCGTCAGCATCTTGTGGCGGTTCTCCTCCGCGTTGTACTTCGACTTGTACTTGTTCTCGATCGCCGACAGCTCGTCCGTGTGCTTCTCCTCCAGAATCTTCACCTTCTCCGCGAACGTGCGCTCCAGCGACCGCTTCTCCTGGTCCAGCTCGTCGTACTTGATCTTCTCCGCCTTCAGCTGCACCGTCGCCTGGTCCGTGATCTCCTTCAGCTTGTCGCGGAACTCCATCTCCTTCAGCCGCATCTGGTGCTCGTTGTTCTGGTTCAGCTCGTCCACCTGCTGGTGCAGCAGCTCGATCGTCGCCTTGCGCGCCTCCAGGTCCGCCTTGTGGATGAGCACCTCGTCCTGGAACTCGAAGGCGAACGTGCCCTCCTTCTGCTTGCCGCCCGTCGCCTTCGTCTGCGCGTTCGCACCGCCCGCCGCCCCCGTCGCCGTCACTGCGGCGGTGGTCGTCGCCGCTGCTGCGGTGGCGATGGCGGCGGCTCCGGCCGCACCGCCGGTCGCGGCGTTGTTGCCGTTGTTGTTGTTGGGGTTGTTGGCCATCACCAGCGCCGACGTGAACTGCGACCCCTCGTACTCCGAGATGACCACGCAGCCGTTCGCGTCCGCCGAGTAGAGCGTGTTGCCGTCGTGCGACAGACACAGCGCCGTGATCGGCGCCGCGTGCAGGTGGTTGATCTCCATCGTGTTCAGCGAGATGAACGGCGCCGTCATCGCGATCACCACGCTCGACGGACCCGCCTCGCTCGCCGTGCCCATGATCAGGAAGCGCCGCGCCTCGTCGAACTGCATCATCGACACGTACGACGCCAGCTCCACCGTCTTCGTCACCTTCGCCACGCCCTCCAGCGCGTGCGCCACCGAGTTCATCGTCGACGCCATCGCCCCGCCGCCGCCGCCGCCGCCTCCGCCGCCACCGCCAATGCCACCGCCCGGTGCTCCGCCCGCCGTCAACGCGCCCGTCGCGCCCGCACCGCCGCTCGCCGCCACCGTCGAGGCCGCCGGGTTCGAGCCGTCGCTGGCCGCCGACATGTTCAGCTCCTTCACGAGCTTGTCGTGCGTCGCGATGTACACGACATTGCCGTCCAGCGGACCGGTGCCCGTCGTGATGGGGATGTTCCCCGGGAAGTGCTCCATGCGCTTGGCGGCCGGGAAGAGGTCCCACACGTGCACGACGCCCTCGGCGCCCATCGTCACCACGCGCGAGTCGAAGTTCATCCACACCACCGACTTGATGCGGTTGTTGTGGCCGCGCAGCGTCGCCACCGGCGTGCCCGTGTGCGTCGCGTAGATCTGCAGGTTCGTGCCGTTGGACGCCGCCAGGTACTGTCCGCCGCGGCTGAACTTGATGTACGACACCTGTCGCGCCGCGATCTCGCGGCACTGGTGCAGCTCCTCCAGCAGCAGCGACAGGATGCGGATCTTGTCCGTGAACATCACCGCGAGGTAGATGCCCGTCGGGTGCAGCGACAGCCCCAGCGGCTCCTCCTCGAACTCCTTCACCAGCTCCATCTTGCGCTCGATCGGGTTCCACACGCGCACCGTGTTGTCCTTGCCGCACGTCGCCACGATGGGCTTCCAGACCGCCACGTCCATGCCCGTGATCTCCGCCTCGCCCTTCGTGTTCGGGTGGTGGAAGTTCGTGAAGATGTGGTCGAAGACGCTCTCGCCCTTCTTGATGTTGTGCAGCGAGGACAGCGTCGACAGCAGGATGTGGTGGCGGTCCATGCCGCAGATGATCGTCTCGTCCGCGCCCATCGCGATCTCCATCACGTGGCCGCAGTCCCCGGGGATGTAGAACGTGTCCTCCAGCTGGTACTTCTCCTTCAGGTCCTCGTGCTTCTCGAACACCTTCAGCTCGCCGTGCCAGCTGCCCATCACGAAGCCGCGCGCCGTCGCGTGCAGACACAGCACCGGGTAGAACTCGTCCGCGTCCTCCTTCGACGTCATGATCGCGCCGCGCACCTCGAAGCTCTCGATGATGATGATCTCGCCGCCCTCCGTGCCCACCACCAGCTGCTCGTCCGCCAGCCACGCGTACGAGATGAAGTTCGCCTGGTCGCGCCGCACGGTGATCGACATCGGCCGCAGCTGGCCCTCGATGTACCGAAACAGACGCAGAATCGACTTGCCGATCACCAGGATCACCGTCGGGTCCCACGGACAGAACGACACGCGGTGCACCGGCGTGTCGTCCGACAGCGCGATCTTCGTCGCGCACAGATACTTCGCGCCCTTCTCCACGTTCCACAGCGTCAGGTTCCACTCCGGACCGGCGCTCTGCGTCACCAGGAACCGACCGTCCTCTGAGAAAGCCATCGCGCGGATCTCAGTCGAACCCAGCTCGGAGTGCGTCAGCATCTTCTTGCGCCGCAGCGTCACCGCGTCGTAGAACGTCACGATGCCGCTCGGCTCGACTTTCTCCGCCACCGCGATCACGCGTTTGCTGATGTTCGACGCCAGCGCCGTGATGGCCAGCGACTGGTGTTGGTAGGTAGACGTGCCGGATATGAAGTTCTGCTCCTTCGTCTCCGTGTTGATCACCACGACTTGGAAGCCGCACACATACGCCAAGTGGTGGTCCGTCACGTACGTCAGACAGTTGCGCACGTTCGGGTTTCGCCCCAGCGTCTGTCGAACGACAAGTTTGTTGGACATGGCTGCTGTGACTGATGTTGAGGTAGATATGACAGATGGCGACTGGGATTCGTCTCGCTGGCTGTAGTCTCCGTCGCACTGTCGACCAGACGGAAGTCACCTGTCTCGTTTGAAATACTCTGAAGCTGGATGCCTCAATACAAGCGAACGCGGATCTCGCGCGTGTCGATATTGTAGGGTTCTGTGGCCAGACAGTCCAGTCTCGGGCTCAGTTCCCATGTAAACATGGAACACGATCGATTCATCGGCCACCTGCCCCGATCGCTGCAGCCGCCGCCGGCGACAAAACCGTCACACACGACGACGACGGCGGCGGCGGAAAACGTAACGGCTCGGGACGAAACAACACCAAATGAGACGCCATATTCGAGGAATAGAAGCTAAGTTAAACTTTAAAACAGCGGTCGCCCATCGCAGGCGACAGGCGACCGCGTCGCGTGTGGCGAGACGCGCGCACACGTGAAGCGATGGACATTGATGAAGAGTCCACGCAGAGGTTGTGGATGGAGACGACGTGTGTCCAGGCATAGCGGTGAAAGAAAAACGAATCGAAGGGGCGTGCTGTGGGGGACAGATGCAGCGTAACGTAGCAAAGTAGAGGGAGCGACCGCGACAGACTCACAGCCCGGCCTCGCTGCGGCCTTCTTCGGAACGTCGACGACGTTGGAATCGAGAGCGCAGCTGGTTGTAGACACGCGACAAGTGTCCGCCGCCGTTGGCGGCCTTCGACGCCTTCAGGAGGTGCAGCTCGCGCTCCACCTTGTGCTCGAGACCGTCGCGCAGCTGGTGATCCACGTGAACGAAGGCGCGCTCTACGTCGTCCAGCACCTCGATCTTGTGCTGCAAGGCCAGCGCGAGGTCGTGAGACTCGGCGACGGTCATGCTGCCGGGCAGGACGATCTCCAACTCGACGTTGTCTGTTCACAGCACACGCTACGGTCAGCACCGCGAAACACACCGCAGCGAAGGGGCACAGGCAACGTACATCGTGCGCCGAAGTGATATGCGCGGAGGCAATCGACAGCAATGCGCGCGTCGTGGTCCAAGGCGAGCTTCTGGACCATTTCGATGAACTCGGGCGGCGCGGTGTGGCCGACGATCTTCTTGATCTGCTCGGAGATGATGTCGTACCAGCGGTAGATGATCACCACCGAGATCAGAATGGCACCGAAGGGGTCCACCCACCAGGCCGAGTGCACATTGTAGGCGATGGCAGCCGCGGCGACGGCGAAGGAGTTGGACAGGACGTCGTTGAGGTGGTCCTCGGCCAGCGCGTGGATCGTGTCCGACTTGGCCGTCTTGTTCACGTGCAGGCAGTACAGCCACAGGAAGAACTTCAAGAAGATGCCGATCGCAAGAATGGAATACAGGGCCACGTCCACTTCGAGACGCGGCAGGCGGCCGTGCAGGCCGTCGTTGAGATCGACGATGGAAAACTGGATGACTGCAGACACGACACGAGATGACACGAAACGACACGAGTCAACGGGGCGGCCCGGAACGGATCTCGGCGACGCGGTACTTACCTTCGACGGAGGCCATACTCATGATGAACGCACAGGCAATGACGGACAGGGCCTCCAGACGCGAGCGACCGACGGGGTAGTCGGGCGAGTGCTCCATGATGTACTTCTCGGCGTAGGCGAGCACCGTCTGAGATAGCAGGTCGACGATGGAGTCCACCAACGATGCCAACACTGCTTTGGAGGAAGAGACGACGAAGGCCACAATTTTGATCGTCAAAAGCAACACGTTCACGAACCACGACGCATTCATCGCCAAGGACGCGTTCATTGGCTCTCCGCCTTCCTTTGACGACGCTTGGGGCTCGTACATCGCCATGCCCGTCCATCCACCGTTTCCAGCCTCAACTTCACGGATTTGCTGCATCTCGGTCAAGGGGCTGCGGACGGGGCCCCCCTCACTGCCACTCTCTAACGTGTTGCTCGACGTTCCACTTCTCATCCTCAGAACTGAACAAGAGGGCGACTTAAATCAACAGAATGAAACAAGAAGCAAGTGCTCAGACTCACAGAAACACTTCTTGCAATTCTGTGTGAAGCGAGTGGCCAATAAACTGTATATAAATGAATCTGCACAGAGGCAGGGCGCGGCGGGTGAGAAGATGGTCCGCCATTGACCGATGACGTACGATCCATCTTCACATACAATGCGGCTATAGCGGTGCAGTTGATCGGAATACATGTACATTGCTGAGCAGTTTCAAAAGCCCCAGAGGTTGGTGCGGTCTGGGTCGATCTGGACCTGTCGCGTTGGTCGTTGGGGCAACACGACGACCGGAACAAATGAGCGCATCTCTCCGGCGCCATTCTCACAATAAGAACTCCCCATCTCGACATTGCAGATATCTACATACTTCTTTTCGTGGGTGGAGAGCAACGTGCATTATCCCGGTGGACTCAAATTGGACCGAGAAACAAGTGGAGGATGCTTGCCCGATGGGCGATTTCGTTCTTGACGGTGCTCTGCCTCGCAGTATTGGAGCAGAGCATCGTGTCGGGGCAAGGCAATCGAATGAATCCTCATTATCCGTACAAAATTCCTAAGCTACATGAGTATCCGCCGAAGAGCACTGAGCCGGATTCTACGCTGCCCTTCAACCAGCTGACACCGCCTGAACAGGACGCAGAGCTCGATTGGCTGATCAAACTCGACAAGGCCGCGCGGACAGTCGTTGGCGTATATCCCAAATACATGGAGCTGCAAGGAAAGCGAGTGGAATTCACGCCGCAGTCGCCGCAGGAGGCGTACGTCGCCGAGCACATGTCGCGCTCGCTGGTGGTCACCGTCGCGAACATGGGCTATCTGTCCCACCTGCGCAACTTCGCCTGCTTCGCTCAGCGCCTGCAAATGCATTTCTTAGTGCTGGCAGTGGACGATCTGCTGGTGGAGGCCCTGTCGACGGCGCACCACCCGTCGTTCACCGTGCTGCGGTACCCCGGCCACTACACGGCCCAGACGTTTAACTCGACGACGCCGCCGTCCGAGGAAGCCGCGGGACTGGCCAAAGCGGCGGGATTCCAGTCGGCGCAGTTCAATTTGATCTCGTTGCGCAAGTTCGAGGCGGTGTACGACCTGCAGCGCCTGGGCTACGACGTGCTCTTCGTCGACGTGGACGTCGTCGTGCTGCAGGACGTCTTCCCGCTCTTCCTCAAGAAACATCTGCACCACGTCGCGTACATGCACTCGATGAACCAGATCTGCTCGTGGAGCGGGTAAGTCGCTGCGCTGTGCGGTGCCCTGTGCGTCTGACGCGCGACGCTGACGCTCCCTGCGGCGCCGGTGGCGGTGCGTCTTTTGTTCGTAGGGAGGACCCGCGGTACTTTCTGCGGAGCACGCGGATACAGCCGAACGACGGCAACACGGGCTTCCACTTCCTGCAGCACCCGAGCTACGCGCTGCAGCGGCTGGACCACTTCTACCGCAGCCACTTCACCGGCGGCGGCAGTGGCGGTGGCAGCGGTGGCGGCGGTTTCGACGACGTCTACGGCGGTACGTCTCGTGCTCTTTCTCTCTCTAACCGCTGGGCTGTGTCTCATCTCGCTGTGCCGTGTCTCGTAGTGCCTCGGCCGGCGCCTGAGCAGCGGACGCGCGTGTTCTACCGGCAGCTGCTGCAGGTGACGGAGACGCTGCCGACGCTGCAGATGCTCTTCCACTTCCTGCGCTTCGTGCCCCACGACCCGCATTTCAAGTACGCCGCGCCCCCTCCCCCTCCGCCTCTCCTGTGGCTCACCGTGTCTCACTGTGTCTCGTCGTGTGTCGCGCGCAGCCCGAACGGCCAGTTCGACGACCAGACGCTCTTCTGGCGCTTCCTCCGCGCGCTGCGCTGGGAGCAGAACGGCAACATCCCGCCGCTGCTCCAGGCGCTCGACCGCGCCGCCAGCGCACCGCAACCGCTGACGCTACCGCCGCAGCCGCCCGCGCGCCGCCACCTGCGCAGCGCCGACGATGCCGCCTCCGCCACCGTCGCGACGGCCACCGCCGCGGCGCAGCTGGTGGGCGGCGACGACCTCGTCTCGGACGGCGTCGAGGAGGACCACTACTACTACGCCGCCGCCACCGCCACCGCCGACGTCGACGCGGCCACCGACGCCGCGACGCACGACGCGGAGACCTTCGAGTACCACGAGACGGACGCCTACGACGGCTACGAGGCGGACGCCTACGACGAGGAGCTCGACGCGGCCGACGTCGCGGCGCTCGCGGCCGCCGACGAAGGCGACGCCGACGGTGGCGCTGACGCCGACGCTGACGCTGACGTCGACGGTGACGCGGAGGCACCGCGCGATCGCGATCGCGACGCGACGCAGCGCAGCGGCGTCGCTGCCGATGCGTCGGCCGCGGCGCAGGCGACGCCGCTCGACGAGGCGGCGGGCGGCGAGGACGACCACGCCCTCGTCTACCACGACGCGTTGCGTGCGCTGCCCCATGCGCACGGCCCCGACCGCGGCGCAGGCGACGGTCGCGACGAGGCCGCTGCGGCGGTGCCGCGCGTCCACTCGAAGCATCGACTGCGCGGCGACGGGGACGGCGACGGGGGCGGCGGCGTGCAGGACGATCTTCTGGCGGTGGAGGACGGCCGCGCCGCGACGCTGCTGCAGCTGTCGTCCGCCGCACCGCCCCTCGCGCCGCCAGCGGCCGCCGAAGACGCCGCCGCTGCCGGTGCGGCGCAGGCGTCGACCGGTGGCAGTCGGGGCCACCGCGGGCACCACGCGGACTACGCGACGATCAACAAACGCTACCGCGACGGCGGCCGCGTGGAGCGTGCCGTCGCCGAGGACTCGTCGCCGTTCTTCGTGCACCAGGGCGACCCGGCGGCCGGCGAGGACGCGCGCGGCCGCGAGGACGCCGCGCTCGACGCGCGCGACAAACGCGACGCGCCGGTCGGCGGCGGCGCAGGCGGTGAGGGGCACCACGGCGCGGTGGGCGGAGGCCACGCGGCGGCGGCGGAGGCGACGACGACTGCGACGCACGCGACAACGCACGCGACCCCCGCGACGAGCGACGACGACAACGTCCTCGACACGCTGCTGCTGCTCGCGGTGCACGCCGACCGCAACGCGACCGGCGGCCGTCGTGGTGGGCGGCGGCGACGCGTGCGGCGCTCGCTGCTCTCGACGCTGCCGCTGCCCGGCGCCGCGCCCGGGGCGACGCTGCAGCCGCCGCCACCGCTGCTCAACCGCGGCCCCGCGAACCTTCCGCGCTACCGACCGCGACACGTGCGCGGCGTGCCCGTCCAGCTGCCCGGCGGCCCCCCGTCGCCCCCCGGCGGTGGCGGTGGCGGCCACGCGTCGCAGCAGCAGCAGCAGCAGCAGCAGCAGCAGCAGCACCAGTCGTACCTCCAGCGCAAGTTCGCACTGCCCGGCGCCGCCGCCGCGCCGCCGCTGACGTCGTCGTCATCGTCGCTACCGCCGCCACCGCCGCCGGCGGCTGTCGGCGCCGCGTCACCGGCCGATCGCCAGCAGAACTCGCCGAAGGCGAAGCCGCCGGCGATCGGCTCGCTGCTGTCGCTGGCGCCGCTGCTGAACTCGTTCCTCGGCCCCGCGACGCCGCCCTCGCCGCCCTCGCCACCGCCACCGCCACCGCCACCGTCGCAGGTGCGTCGCCCGGCGCCGCGCGTGCAGCGCTCGCCGCCCGGCGACGTCGTCGTGGGCACCGCACGCGAGGAGCTCTTCGCGTCGCACCTGCTGCTGGCCTCGACCGGCACCTGCGCGAAGACGACGCCGCCGCCGCCGCGTCGCCCGGCGCGTGCCGCGTCGCTCAACGCCTCGTCCGCCGCGGCGGTCGACGAGGCCGTCGTCGATGGCTACGCGGCGTTCTTCCCGGCGCCGGGAGAGGCGGCCGTGCAGCTGTGCGCGCTGAACAACTGCCAGGTGGCGCCCGCCGCCTTCCTCCACTTCGCCGAGCTCGTCAAACAGAGCGTCAAGCGCCTGAAGCGCGAGTTCCCCGCGCTGCAGCTCGCTGGGGCGGCCGTCCAGACGGCGGTCGCGGCGCACAGCGACGCTCGCGACCGTCTGACCCCGCCGCCGCCGCCCAAGCGCCGCCTTGACGACGTCGCAACGGACACCGACGGTCGCAACGGCACTGCGGACGCGGTGGACGTCGCCCCTGCGAAGGGCGTCGCGCCTCACGCGCTGCCGACGGCGCCCGGCGGTCTGCGCGCGCAGATGCTGCAGCTGCTGTCGTTTCCCGACGTCCACGTCGCTGGCAACGCCGCCCCCGAAGCCCCGGTGACGCCCGCGCGGCGCCGCAACTACTGGTACGCGCTCCACGGCAACTACGTGACGGGCGAGGCGGAGAAGTGGCAGCTCATGCAGCACGCGGGCTTCTGGCTCGTGCCCAACGCCTCTGCCTCTGCCTCTGCCTCTGCCTCTGCCTCTGCCTCTGCCTCTGCATCTGCCGCAGCGGACGCGTCACCTGCGCCCCGCCTGGACTTCACGCAGTGTCTGGCCTTCCCGCACCGCACGGCCCCCGCTGCGGCCGCACCGTAGCCGCTCACCGTAGCCGCTCCTCGTCGGCGGAAGTGTTTTCTCCGCCGCTGCCATCGCATTCGTTCGCCAGGGAGCTCCACCGCGAGCCCCTCGTCTGTTGATTTTGATCCACTTTCTCGTGCTGGCGGCGTTGACCGTTGCGGGTGAAACCAACGCGACTTCGCCGCCATAACCCGAGACCGCAGTCGCCACTAGTGTATTGCGCTCTCATCCCTGTTTTTGTACCATCTCTAAGTGCCAGCCACATCGCACCACACCGCCCGTCCTACACGCCGTTATCGCACACCGCCTGTATGCAAAGGTCGTTCTGTTGCTTCGTGAGAGGAGAGCAGCCACAGCTGTCCGTGTGTCAGTGGGACTGTGGCGGTGCGGCGGGCGAGGTGCCTGCTCATCATCATCCCGCACAGATCACCACACAGACACACAGACACACAGACAACGTCTGGGTCAGGACACCGAGGTGTCGCGTGTCCCGTGCGGCCTCACCACAGAAACGCGACCGCTGCCACTCGCCGCAGTGACCCACACCCAGCGAAGCACTCGGACTGGCCTCGTTGCTGGCCTTGTCTGCTCTATCGACTGTCATATCAATTTTTTGGTGGTTTGATCAACCTGAACTTTTATATCTATCTCGTCAGTTGAGCGGAGGCTTGTATTTAAAATGCAGATCTTCGTGAAGACGCTTACGGGAAAGACCATCACGTTGGAGGTCGAACCCTCTGACTCCATCGACAACGTCAAGGCCAAGATCCAAGACAAGGAAGGCATCCCTCCGGATCAGCAACGTTTGATCTTTGCTGGCAAGCAGTTGGAGGATGGCCGCACCTTGGCTGACTACAACATCCAGAAGGAGTCCACCTTGCACTTGGTGTTGCGCTTGAGAGGTGGTGCCAAGAAGAGAAAGAAGAAGGTCTACACCAAGCCCAAGAAGGCCCACCACAAGAGAAAGAAGGTCAAGTTGGCGACCTTGAAGTACTACCAGGTCGACAAGGACGGCAAGGTCGTGCGCTCGCGCAAGTCCTGCCCTGAGTGCGGCCCTGGTGTTCGCTTGGCCATCCACAAGAACCGCCTTGCTTGCGGTGCTTGCGGATTCAAGGAGGACAAATAAATCCTCGGCCGGATCAAGGAAGCCACCAGATCATGAAGACGCGGACGGGCGATCATATCGCCTCCCATCACTGATGGCCCGTTCGCGACCAGCGCTTTAGATTTGTAGCATTTGTAACGTACTTCGGAATGTCGCTTTTGCTGTATTGTTTAAAGTGTATCAAACCACCACTCCGTCTCGTCTTCTTCTTTGTTCATTCATTGCTGTTGCCTGCTGTGAACTTCGTTATGCTTTCGTTGTGGATGAAGATGTGGTCAAACCTTTTGAGGCTGATAAACAGCCCCCCTTTGAGATTGTCCCCTTTTCTGACGATGACTGTTCGTGGGCCTTTGCCTCGTGCGATTTATAAAGGCGAATGAAGCTTGTCGCGATTCAGCTTGTCTTAAGAACAGCCCAGGTGGTTTAGTGACGTTGTCGTCGCGTTATCGTTGGACGTAGTGTCAGTCCCGTGGTTTGCAGCCTATTCTATTTATCAAACCGAAAGACGAAAGAAGCTATTCACAAATCAGAAAGACAAAGAAACTTGAGGGTTGGTGGTTCGGTGTACTTTAAATAATACAACGAAAGCGATTTGCGAGAGCAAACGACTAAGTTACAGAATTAAAGCACACTGCGAACGGGCCATCAGTGATGGGAGGCGATATGATCGCCCGTCCGCGTCTTCATGATCTGGTGGCTTCCTTGATCCGGCCGAGGATTTATTTGTCCTCCTTGAATCCGCAAGCACCGCAAGCAAGGCGGTTCTTGTGGATGGCCAAGCGAACACCAGGGCCGCACTCAGGGCAGGACTTGCGCGAGCGCACGACCTTGCCGTCCTTGTCGACCTGGTAGTACTTCAAGGTCGCCAACTTGACCTTCTTTCTCTTGTGGTGGGCCTTCTTGGGCTTGGTGTAGACCTTCTTCTTTCTCTTCTTGGCACCACCTCTCAAGCGCAACACCAAGTGCAAGGTGGACTCCTTCTGGATGTTGTAGTCAGCCAAGGTGCGGCCATCCTCCAACTGCTTGCCAGCAAAGATCAAACGTTGCTGATCCGGAGGGATGCCTTCCTTGTCTTGGATCTTGGCCTTGACGTTGTCGATGGAGTCAGAGGGTTCGACCTCCAACGTGATGGTCTTTCCCGTAAGCGTCTTCACGAAGATCTGCATTTTAAATACAAGCCTCCGCTCAACTGACGAGATAGATATAAAAGTTCAGGTTGATCAAACCACCAAAAAATTGATATGACAGTCGATAGAGCAGACGAGGCCAGCATCGAGGCCAGTTCGAGTGCTTCGCTGCGTGTGGGTCACTGCGGCGAGTGGCAGCGGCCGCGTTTCTGTGGTGAGGCCGCTGTGGCGCAGGACACAGCGGCCGCAGTGTGTCTCCGTCGGTGCGCCCGTTCTGGGCAGGTGGCTGGGCAGGTCTGGGGTCTGGGACCACCTCTCCTCTGGTGGCTGTGGAGGGAGAACGACCGTCGAGGAGGAGGCTGGGCGATGAGTTACGGTTACGGTTATGACTTCAGTGTATTCGAACATAGAACAACAAGTACACGCGCTCCGCCGCGTCGAGGGCTTGGTCTGCGGAGATCTGCGTGATCTTGTGGTCGTCGACACTGCGCCACCGGGTGGCCGTGTCCTCCTCAGCGGACAAGGGCACGTCGTCGACACTCGCACGTACGAGCGTACTGTAGTGTCCACCGGTGGCCTTCTTTCCGTGGTGCAACACAACAGCGTGCAGACGGTACCGCGGCAGCGACGCGGCATCCTCCGCCTCGCTGTGCGCACCGTCCTGCGGCGACAGCGCTCCCGACAGACACTCGCGGGGAACGGCCAGGACGTGTGCATACTCCACCGCCGTGTGCATCTTGACGGGCTGGTTCAGACGGTAGTCGAAGGCGAAGCGCCCGATGTGCAGGATCAACGTCTCGGGCAGCACCTCGAAGCGCGACTGCTTCCGCAGGCTCTCGCTGTCCAGGCTCTGCACACACAGTCACAGTCACAGTCACAGTCACAGTCACAGACGTCGGTGAAGGGCAGACGACAGTTCAACGCGCTCTCACCTCTTCGGCGAAATAATTGATCAGGGCGTCGCGCACGGTGACACGGCCGTGCGCCGGACCGCTGCCGGGCGACGGCGCGCGGAGGTTCAGCGTGAGACAGTGAAACTTCTGGAACGTGATGCTGCACATCTTCTTCGTCTTGTACACCACCTCCGACCGCAACAGCCCGTGACACAGACGCGGAATGATGGACGGCGCAAACAAATCCCGCAGGGCCTGCGCTTTGGACGCCGCGTCGACGGTGACCTGTTTCACGGCGGGCGGCTGCGACCGTCGCACCGTCGCCCACTCGTCGGTCGCCCCCGCCACAGTCATCGTCGCCTGTGCGAGCTGCTCAGATGTCTGCTGGTACGCCGGCAGCGACTGAATCAGCGCCGTCAGCAGGCCGCGCTCGTCAGTCGTCAGCAGCACCGACGCGGCGCCGTTGAGCTCCTCGTGCAGCGCGTCCAACACGAACGTGAGGAACTCCATCGCGTCCTGCTGCGAGTTGTTGCTGCCGGCGGCAGAGGCGGCCTTCGTCCGACGAGTCGTCGGTGCGACGGAGATAGACGACGCGTTGGTCGACTGTTTGAGTGTGTCGGCCAGCGACAGCGCCGGCTTCGCAGTGGCCGCCGTCACGTCGTCGGCGCTGGACAGCTGCAGCTGGTCGAAGGCCTCCGCCAGTCGAAGTGTGCCACTGACGGACTCCTTCAGACCGTCGCCGACCTCGTCGCTGACTCGGTGGCCCTCGCGATGCACCAGCGTGTCGAAGGAGGAGCAAAGGCGCGGCATCGCCTCGCTCGCCAGGACGCAGTCCTTGTGGCGCGCCGAGCTCGCCACCGACGCGGTGCGACGCGACTTGCCGCCGCTTGACGCCTCCGACAGCGAGGGGTTGTCGAGCTCGACGGGGTTGACCAAGAACTGCCGTGCGAAGCGCAGCATCTCGGACCACAGGGGCAGGTGCTCGTCAAGCCGCCGGCAGTCGCGGAACGAGTGCAGCAGCCTGCGCAGAGAGTCGACAGCAGCGTCAGGTGATCACGAAGCGATGGAGTATATCGCACAGGGAGAGCGTACCTTCGGAAGTGCGGCAGGGCGAAGAGGGCCTGCAAGACGCAGTTCTGGAAGCAGTCGCTCTTCGGATTCACGAGGCCGCGCGTCACCAGCGGACTGGCGACCGGCGACCCCAACGTGCTCGCGTCCTGACACCGCATGCAGAACTCAAACACAGAGAGCGGAGCCTCGTCGAGAACGGTCGCAATGGAAGGCAATTCGGGCGGCAACTTGGACGCCAGTGCGCTGACGATCGACGAGTAGCCACGCTTCACTCCCGAGTCGGTGACCGTCGAGGTGACGGGCGCGGCCGCCTCTTCGTTTTGCAGCCCCGACGGGGTCGTTGAGTCGACTGCAGACGAAGCTGTCTTGGATGGCGTGCTTGCTGCAGCCTTCTGTGGAGTTGCAACTGGCGCGATGGGCTTCGCCGTGGGCCCTGCGGCGCTTTTCTCCGATCCACTCTTCTTCGCATCCTCACGTTTCTTCCCATCTCTCCTTGAATCAGTGGCGCTGTTGATACGTTTGCTGGACTCGCCACGCTTTTCCCGCCTACCGCTGTCCGGCTTCGACGACGAGGGCTTCTTGTTCGGGGTCGTTTTCTTTTGGCGCACCTCCAGCCATTGCTCCTCTTCGGCCACCTGCTCAAAGTCCTCCATCGTACCGCAGACACGCAATTCGATCTTCTCGGTTGGTCTACGGCCACGTTCGAAAGAGAAGTGTCCCGAGGCGACGAACTTGTCGACTCGGAGGCCACCCCACCGACGACGACGGCGACGACGCCGACGACTGAAAACGACGGCCATTCGACCCCAAACTAGCCGTCGTCTCCGTCCGCGCAGTTCCTGCTGCCCAATCAACCCTTAACTAGCCGTCGTTCTCTATTGCTCGGCCAGGCGACGCAAAAGTCTCCCAGCACCAGCCAGCCTCCAGCCCCCAGCCTCCAGCCAACCTCTCGGGGACTACAGGAACAGGGAGAAGGGATGCAAACAAAGACATTGATGGCACTCCTGCAGGAGGAATCGTTTACAAGTAGGAGTGGACCAGAAGCCTACAATGACCGTCGCGAGGCTACTGCTAGCGCCTGAGGTACCGGAATCTGCATCTGGTAGACGAGATCGCTCATCCTTCATAGTCTGGTCCAGTCAGTTCATTTGGGACGTTAGATCCCGGGCGTTGGGAGCCAGGTGCGACTGCAACACTCGACAGTACTCGACAACCGCGTGGCTGTGGTGGCGTCGAGACGAGGATCCCGTCATTGCACTGACTTGGACCCGATGGCAGCTGTTTCGGACGGAGACGCATATCTTCCGACGTCAGTAACATGTTTGCTCGGGGCGAGCAGTACGCGCCTCGCAAAGCCGTCGATCCGCGGCGAGCTGTGCGATCACGGACCTCGAGACGTTGACCCGGAGCAGCGAGCGAATCATGAGCGAGGCTTCGACACAGCGTTTGTTCGCAATCCATCAGTACCAGGCGAAGCCATCAAAAGAGTGACTTTCTGGGTCACCGTTTGCGAGAACCAGTCACTGGCGGACGTGTTCGCCTCTAATACACCGGAACTGCATATTTCTCCAGCGCCATAAAATACGCTGGGGGGGGGGGTTCTGTTCCACGCTCCAAATCTTCGATACTGTGCTGACTTGCTGCGAACGCAAAGCTATACAGCCAGGAGGTGGATGATCATTGGTTCATACCAGGCGAGGAAACCAGAACTGGCTGATTGGGAAAATGGTCTATCGAGGAAATGGGATACCATCCGACGAAATTTCTATATCTACTCAACTTCATTGAGTTCATCGCCTGACATAGCACACATGCATAATAATGCGGAGGGAGGTTCGACCAATCGTTATCTGCTCTGCATTGAAGCAGAAGATGGTCGACCACTCTGCTGTTCGACGCCTTAACTCACAGAGAAAGATGGTCTTCTCACCATGACCCTGACCCTAACCCTAACCGTTCGCATGACGGAAGCAGTTGCGTTAATCACGCCGTCAGTGAAGAAAGAGTTGTTGAATATTGAAGGGGATACCTTTCATGGTTCATCGCCTTCGCCTACCAACTAGTCGTCATCATGCGCACTGTCGTCGTCATCATGGACATGACCGTTGCGCCGGTGGGTAAACTTTGACTCCAAACTCGCCGATGTCTGTAGGCGGCATCGCATTCGACGCTAAAGTCGCCCCCCTCGACGCTGTTCTTTCTTCTTTTCGCGGATTTCGGAAGGAAAAGGTTCCCAGGCGGCCGATGTGTGGTGCCGTGTGTCGTGCAGGGGTTTCCTCGGCGGCAGGATCGCTTTGGCGACAAAGATACGTTCGTCGCTTCCCCCGACGAAGTCCAACGTCTGCCATCATCGGTCCTGTCTCACAATCCAATCCAATACTCGTGTGATCTTTTTCATCCACCGCGGACAAACAAGTATCAACAATGGGAGGCTCTATGGGAAACCCTATCGATGATGCGACTCAGCAGCGCATCAACGACCGCATCAAGGAAGTTTTGGCCACCTTCGGCACGGAATTCTCCAAGGTAAATAAATTATTTGGCGGTCGGCACACCGTGATTAATTTTTTCCGACATCTAACCGAATGTCCTGGTGCGATAGGCCTACACGCAAGTGGTTATCAACAACGCCAAGGCCGAGTTGACTCCTGAATCCAGCTTGGAGGACGAACTGAAGCTCGACGATGCACCTCTTCCTGAGCAGCCCTTGAAGACCGGCATGTTGGTGAAGCGCGGTGACGTGAACAAGAACTGGAAGAACCGTTACTTCGTCGCCTACAACGCGAAGGACAACTTCCGCATCGACTATCACGACGGCACGGACGAGAAGGGCAAGCTGAAGGGCAGCATCAACTGCGCCGGCTACTACGCCTCCGAGTTCAACTCCGACGAAGTGGCTGAGTACGGCGAGTCGGGCATCAAGCTGGTTCCTTGGTCGTACCGCCGCCGCACGTGGTACATCAAGTGCGGCGACGCGACCCTGCGCAACGAGTGGATGGATGTGTTCCGCACTGCTTGTTGGAAGGCGCGCCCTCCTTCGGATGAGAACAAGACCATCGCCGAAGCCTTCGACATTGCGCTGCGCAACACCCGCTGGAAGTGCTGGATCTGGGGCTGGTACTACGGAGCCGGTACCGAGGCGGAGCGCTTGGGCGAGCTGCTGTTGGACGTGTTGGACCGTGACATCATCAACGAGGTCATCGGCAACATCGTCGAGGGTCCCGCGAAGTCCATGACTGTGGACCTGGTGCGCAAGACCATCTCCAGCACCGTCAACGCCGCCTGTTCGTCGGCGTGGGTGTCGTCCGCCGCGGCCGTGCGCTCGGTGTCGGACAAGATCCAGTCGCAGGTGAAGGACCTGATGAACCCCATCATCGAGAAGCAGAACAACCTGAAGGAGATGATTGTGGGCCGCGTGTCCGGCACCATCGACCCCTTCTTGGCCGACAAGGGCTCCGCCTTGTTCACGCCGGTGCTGCGCGTGGTCTTCCGCCCGGTCATTCGCGCCTTCACTGAGGCCGCCAAGGGCTTCCACAAGCACGTCAGCCAGCTGATCAAGGACAACGAGTTCTCGGGCGATCGCTTCCGATCGACGTTGAACCGCTTGGACTGGCAGATGGACTGGTGGTCCGGTCCGGTGGGCGAGGCCTACCAGATCGTGTACCGCATGTACACCTCGGACCTCAACGAGATCCTGTCGCTGTTGGCGGGCGGCTCTTCGTCCATGATCTACAACATGTGCATGGACAAGTTGAAGGTCGTCCTGCACCGCGCCGTGTACACCTTCGGTGCTCGCGCGACGGAGACGTCGGGTGCGGACCTGAGCCAGATCCTGAGCCACGTCACGGGACTGTTGTTCCACGACTGCTTCATCATGGTGCAGTCGACCGTCAAGCAGATCTTGAACGGTCTGCTCTCGCCCATGATCACGGAGAACGTGATCAACCCTGCCGGCGCCTTGATCGCGCCTCTGCAGGAGACCATCGACAGCATCCCCATCCCCGGCTTGTCGGTCCTCTTGGACTTGAACGCGCTGTTGGAGGAGACTGTGGGCGACATCACCGACAACGCCTTGACGGCGGTGCTGAGAGGCTCGTTGAACGAGGTGCGCTCGGCGTTGAACGACGCCAGCTTGGAGGTGGGCGTGTCCGCTGTGTCGCTGTAAGCGGAATCGCGACGCTCAGCGACGGACCACATCGCAGCCGTGACCATTTCCTTGTGCAGCAGCATCGGTTTGTCCTCTCGTTATCGCCAAACGAACACGGAACTCGGCCATTTGCTTCCCCGCCGCCATTGACTTACTGCCATCGTGTCGAATGCCTATTGCATCGTATTGGATTTAACTGTTTCTAACTCAATTATCTCATTTCTCCCACCGCTTCTTCGCCTGTTGTTGTTGGTTGTCGTTTGTCAGTCTAGTCTGTCATGAGCAGTTGGTCGCTACGTGCGTGCTGTGTCTGTGAAGGACAAGGCTTGTTCTCCGGTGTGTGGCCGCCCTCACTGGCTGCAGACAGACACCCTCACTGTATGTGTGTCTGTCAGTGGGCCTGGCAGGGCGGTAGGTCTCTGTGGAGGCGACGTGGACAGACAGACAGACAGACAGCGGAAACAGAGAAACAGAGGAGAGGGACGGGGCGGTCAACAGGAAGAGATATACGTTAACAAGTGACTCCAATACAATACTTGTCTACACTGTAAGACAAAGGCCGGCCCGGTCGGGGCGAGTGAGTGGCGGAAGTGAACGAGGCCGGGCATCCCGCCGTACTACGGATAACGACGACAAACAAATGCAGGAAAGGCAGGCTGCGATGTCGGTGGCTGACTGGACGCTGCCGTCCCGCTTACAGCGACACAGCGGACACGCCCACCTCCAAGCTGGCGTCGTTCAACGCCGAGCGCACCTCGTTCAACGAGCCTCTCAGCACCGCCGTCAAGGCGTTGTCGGTGATGTCGCCCACAGTCTCCTCCAACAGCGCGTTCAAGTCCAAGAGGACCGACAAGCCGGGGATGGGGATGCTGTCGATGGTCTCCTGCAGAGGCGCGATCAAGGCGCCGGCAGGGTTGATCACGTTCTCCGTGATCATGGGCGAGAGCAGACCGTTCAAGATCTGCTTGACGGTCGACTGCACCATGATGAAGCAGTCGTGGAACAACAGTCCCGTGACGTGGCTCAGGATCTGGCTCAGGTCCGCACCCGACGTCTCCGTCGCGCGAGCACCGAAGGTGTACACGGCGCGGTGCAGGACGACCTTCAACTTGTCCATGCACATGTTGTAGATCATGGACGAAGAGCCGCCCGCCAACAGCGACAGGATCTCGTTGAGGTCCGAGGTGTACATGCGGTACACGATCTGGTAGGCCTCGCCCACCGGACCGGACCACCAGTCCATCTGCCAGTCCAAGCGGTTCAACGTCGATCGGAAGCGATCGCCCGAGAACTCGTTGTCCTTGATCAGCTGGCTGACGTGCTTGTGGAAGCCCTTGGCGGCCTCAGTGAAGGCGCGAATGACCGGGCGGAAGACCACGCGCAGCACCGGCGTGAACAAGGCGGAGCCCTTGTCGGCCAAGAAGGGGTCGATGGTGCCGGACACGCGGCCCACAATCATCTCCTTCAGGTTGTTCTGCTTCTCGATGATGGGGTTCATCAGGTCCTTCACCTGCGACTGGATCTTGTCCGACACCGAGCGCACGGCCGCGGCGGACGACACCCACGCCGACGAACAGGCGGCGTTGACGGTGCTGGAGATGGTCTTGCGCACCAGGTCCACAGTCATGGACTTCGCGGGACCCTCGACGATGTTGCCGATGACCTCGTTGATGATGTCACGGTCCAACACGTCCAACAGCAGCTCGCCCAAGCGCTCCGCCTCGGTACCGGCTCCGTAGTACCAGCCCCAGATCCAGCACTTCCAGCGGGTGTTGCGCAGCGCAATGTCGAAGGCTTCGGCGATGGTCTTGTTCTCATCCGAAGGAGGGCGCGCCTTCCAACAAGCAGTGCGGAACACATCCATCCACTCGTTGCGCAGGGTCGCGTCGCCGCACTTGATGTACCACGTGCGGCGGCGGTACGACCAAGGAACCAGCTTGATGCCCGACTCGCCGTACTCAGCCACTTCGTCGGAGTTGAACTCGGAGGCGTAGTAGCCGGCGCAGTTGATGCTGCCCTTCAGCTTGCCCTTCTCGTCCGTGCCGTCGTGATAGTCGATGCGGAAGTTGTCCTTCGCGTTGTAGGCGACGAAGTAACGGTTCTTCCAGTTCTTGTTCACGTCACCGCGCTTCACCAACATGCCGGTCTTCAAGGGCTGCTCAGGAAGAGGTGCATCGTCGAGCTTCAGTTCGTCCTCCAAGCTGGATTCAGGAGTCAACTCGGCCTTGGCGTTGTTGATAACCACTTGCGTGTAGGCCTATCGCACCAGGACATTCGGTTAGATGTCGGAAAAAATTAATCACGGTGTGCCGACCGCCAAATAATTTATTTACCTTGGAGAATTCCGTGCCGAAGGTGGCCAAAACTTCCTTGATGCGGTCGTTGATGCGCTGCTGAGTCGCATCATCGATAGGGTTTCCCATAGAGCCTCCCATTGTTGATACTTGTTTGTCCGCGGTGGATGAAAAAGATCACACGAGTATTGGATTGGATTGTGAGACAGGACCGATGATGGCAGACGTTGGACTTCGTCGGGGGAAGCGACGAACGTATCTTTGTCGCCAAAGCGATCCTGCCGCCGAGGAAACCCCTGCACGACACACGGCACCACACATCGGCCGCCTGGGAACCTTTTCCTTCCGAAATCCGCGAAAAGAAGAAAGAACAGCGTCGAGGGGGGTGACTTTAGCGTCGAATGCGATGCCGCCTACAGACATCGGCGAGTTTGGAGTCAAAGTTTATGTAACGGTCATGTCCATGATGACGATGACAAGGGATAGCACACTGCAAATGGCACATGGCCGATAGATACCATTTTAGGCCTTAGATCTTGTGGAGGATGTCGATAGCTGGCAGATAGATACAGGTCATCTTTCAAGTTTTGGAGATCGTCTGGCCGTCTAAGTGTCCAGAAGAGCGTCAGCCGCAAATGTCTTCCCTGTTCAGTATCAGCGTGCCCCCTCGGAGGTCGTTGCTCACCGGCGTTTTGCCAATCGAATTGCAGAGTACTCACACCGAAGAATTGCGCGTGAACATTATCCAAGTGTGCATCAAAATCAAGGGCGAGGACGAATTCCATGATGTTGAGGATTTCCGCATCTTGGCCGGCTCACCGGCAGACCGCAACTTCCGCATAGACTTGGACCCGTTGGAGTGCCGATCCTACGGGCTACAGTTGGGGTGCACTCGTAGCTTTGACTACATTATCGTGGCCCGCGATCAGCGGCTGCATGCCGAGTCTCGCGTCGCTGGGTTTGCGGAAGGCGTCGATCCGTCGGAGAAGATCGACTACCGCCGCGTCGTCACTCCGACGCGGTCGACCACGTTTGAGCCCGGCCAAACCGTCGTGATGAACACCGAGAAGGTGGGTCGACACGAAGTCGGCCTCATCGACGACGAGTACGTCGTGGAGGCGGAGGACGGCACCCCCAACGACTTCGGCATCTTCGACAGCTTCACGCTCAACCCGCCCGGCGCGTATCTGGAGCTGGGCAGTCAGGGCTACCTGGAATTGCGCGGCCTCCACCAAACGGAACTGGTGTGGAGCGACTCTACCGTGGCCGACCCCGGCGTCGACCCCGATCTGTTTGCGGTGCACGTCCGCCAGACGGCCACGAGGAAGCACGGCTGGCTCTTCCGCTCGTCGCTGTTCGTCCTGCCGAAGTAGTCGGCGCCGTTCCGCGCCGCCATCTGTTCGCTCCGTTTCTGCACACCCCATTTCGTCATCGTAAAGCGTAGTGCGATCACGCACCACTATCGTTAGCACCGTTACACCTCTGTCGTCGAGTAAACGTCCTCCGCGACGGTGGTACCGTCTGGCCACCCCCATCTACCGCGATGGGCGGAGGGCTCCATAAACCAACACCAAAACCAACAATGAATCAGCGGGGCAAACGCCCCTCAAATAATCGAATAAACTAAGATAGGCCGGACGCGACCCAACGGTGGGCTAAAGGGAAGGGCCGCCCGGGGCCCGAGTGTATGTACAGCGCCGCGCCGCGCGCCGCGCGCCTTGCGCAGACGCGGCGGCGATCAAAGCGCTTCGTACTTCTTCCGAATGGACGCCTTCACTTCGTCGAAGATCTCTCCGAAGGACATGATGGACTCCGGGTTCATGATGACCCACTGCAGGTAGAACTCCTCGAAGATGAGGCAGTACAGGTCGTGCACGACGTTCATGCCGAACAGCAGGCACACGGGGTCGTCCGACGGCACGACCTCGTACCGCGTGATGTTCCCCGCCACCGTGTGACTCAGGTTTTCGAGTAAAATGCGTTGGATTCGCAGCTCTTGGACCATTTCGAAGACGAAGCTGGTGATGTTGATGCCGATGATGGCGAAGGGGTAGTACTTCTTCGGGTCGGACAGCGCCGCGTGGATGAAGCGCGCACGCTGCGTCCGGTGCTCGCTGAAATAGGCCAGTTGGACCAGGCCGAGGATGCCCATGCCGCGAAAGTCAGTGGTCGGGTCGGCGTTCTGGAAGCCGAGCTCGATCCAATCGGCGGAGATGAAGCCGCTGGCGTTGCTGCGCTCGCGGTCGGGCCGCATGTGCTGCCAGAAGATGTTCAGCAGGTCCATGTGTCGCGCGTTGAAGACGTCGAAGGTCTCCCGCTTCAGCGACAACATGCTGCCCACGACTTTGTTCGCGAGGCGCAACACCTCGAGACAGCGGCGCACGTTGTCGGCGACGCGGTCGGTCTGCTCGGTCACCTTCTTCGCCTGGAATAGCTCCTGCCACTCCTCCTCCACCATAAAATCGCAGCCTAGATCTCGAACCAGACGGGAATACTTCCGAAAGCGCTTGCGATGGGCCAGGGCCGACGCGAAGTTGATCGCCATGGTCACGACGTCGTACCGGTCGTCCTCGGACGACGAGCATATCCGCAGCAGCTCCGACGTCGTGCTACCGCCTCCAAACATTTAACTGGTCTCGTTCTCACCAACCCATAGAAGCGCAATGGATTCTGTCAGTCGTTGTCGGTCGTTGTCGCTCGTCGTTGGCTTCGATCGCCGTGGCCCCGTCGCCTGGCGCTGCGGAGGCAGCATGTACATCGGCGGGTCAACAGAAGGCCGTTTCTACTGTGGAATCGTCCAACAACAATGTACAGCATCCGGTTCCGCAGCGGGGCGGTGGGCGGTGGCGAAACAGAACTACAGACTGCGGTACGAGGCAGATTACAGCCGCATACAGCGTACAGGACAGAGAATGGCTACAGGATAGAGAATACAGGATACAGAATACCTACGCGATAAAAACAATTCGCAGCCGCCGAGCGACGACGGCTGCACGGCGGGGGGGAGGGGGTGTCGGTCCACAGACCGTCCAGAGGCCCCGCAGACGGGCGCAGACGGGCGCAGACTGAGCGGCCGGCCGGGGCGGCTTAGGAGATGACGTGGTCGACCATGAGGACGAGGTAGACGCCGACGAAGACCATGATCGAGATCCACCAGCGCTCGTCCTCGCCCTGCGCCTCCTTCGCCTCGATGAGCAGCTCGTTGCACACGAGAAACAGCAGCGCCACCGAGCCGAAGGCCACCATGCTGATGAACAGCGCCGGTATGTGGCGGGTCGTCTCGCCGATGGCGGCGCCGAGGCCGGCGGAGACGAGCATCAGACAGGGCGGGCCGTAGAGCGCGATGGTGCGCGTCATCGCCGACGAGCCCGTGCACTTCACCAGCCGCGCCGCGTACGCCATGCCCAAGAAGCCCATCTCGAGGCAGTTGGCGAAGCCGAGGATGACGCCGGCCTGCAGGTTGACGGCCGTGGAGATGCCGATGAGGAAGCCGTCGACGAAGCAGTCCATGCAGACGGGCAGCACGAGGCCCATCGGCAGGAAGTCGCCCTCCTGCGTCTCGATGAGCTGGCGGTGCCGCCACTTCGACGCGGCCTTCTCGATGTGCTCGTGGAAGTAGTGGATCTGCTTGTCCATGTAGTCCATGTGGATGCGCATCTCGTGCAGCGTGTGCTTGTCGATCTGCTGCTCGTGGATGTGCTCCAGCAGGTGCTCCGCCGTGAAGCGCAGCCCCGCGAGGCCCTTGCGGATCAGCGCCTTGCGCTCCTCCGTCACCCACGACGAATGCTGCGAGGCATTCATCGAGCCCTGGTGGCTCTCCAGCGCCTCCGACCCCTCCAGCAGTCTACACGACACACACAAACACACGAGACACACACGAGACACAGCGCGTCACCCTCCGAGACCACCGACGCACCGACACACCCACTCGCTCACAGGCGACGTACCTGCGACAGTGATCGAGCTTGTACTGCAGCATGTGGACCTTCTCGTCGATGAACTCGGCCATGTCCTCCTTCTGGCGCACGGACAGGTCGTGGTTGTTGGTGAGCTGGTCCGACTTCTGCTCCATCTGCTGGATGCTGTCGAGCAGCTCGTTCAGGTGCTCCACGATGTGCGACCGGTGCTCGGGCTTAGAGATCAAAATGTCCGACGCGCGCTCGATGGCGTCTTCCTCGTACAGCAGCGTGGAGGCCGGCTGGCCGTGCTCCATCGCGTGCATGTCGATCGGGTGGTACATCGGGCTGCGGGTCTCGCCGGGGCCGGTCGTCGTCATCTCCAACGTCACGTCGCGACGGTGGTGGTGCGACGACTCGTCGGCCATGCGGGGGAACGACTTGATGACGATGGCGCTGTGCTTGCTGTGCTTCGACGAGTCGGCGTCGCCGACGGTCTCCAGCCTCTCCGCGAGGTGCTCCAGCCCGTAGATGGCCGCCAGGCCCACGACGAAGCCGCACGTGATGCCGATGAACGACGGTGTGTCGCCCGACTCCAGCATGATGGGAAAGAGCTCTCCCGCCACTGCGGCGATGATCAAGCCTGCGGCAAAGTTCTGCAGAGACGCCTCCACCTGCGGCGTGGCCTCCACCTTCGTCAGCAAAATGGTCGCCAAGGTCATCGCTGTCGCAGCCGCATCAAACCCAGGTGAATCAATTGAAAAATGATACAAATACACAGACAATTCACTTACAGACGGTGGGCACCAGTCCCACGATCAGCCCCTGGAACACCTTCACTGCGATGCTGACCGGCATGGTTTGTGTCTCGTCCGCCTCAGATAACCGAAAACACGCGAGTCTTGCTGAACCGATCGACTGGCAACACTTGTGTTCGTATCGCCCGAGACCGTCCTGCTTGAATCTGCATCGTCCTCGAGACGAGACCGCCACGTTGCCGCGATGCTGCCGACTGCCGACGCTGGCGCTGGCTGCGTCGTCGTCGTCATCGTCGTGGTCGTGGTCGTCGACGTCGTCGTCGTCGTCATCGAGAAAGAAGATGTTCAGCAGCCGGTGCAATGGCGAACCACTATATTAGCGACAGATCTACTTCCTGGATCGCGATAGATGTACACGATGCGATGCGAATACAAGATGACGACGACACGGACGAGATGACGACGACACCGACCGCTCACTGGTCCCACTGGCCACTGGTCATGTCAATGGTCCACTGGTTCACTCACCTGCTGGCTACAAGTCCACGTGAACCACAAATGAACTGGTTGTGACGGGCTAGGACTGCGTGGTGCGGACTGATCGACAAGCAGTGACACAGACGTTCAGAATGTCGTCGGACGTGCTGGCTATCGCGCCGATGATCCAGTGGACCGACCGCCACTGGCGGTTCTTCTTCCGCGGCATTTCAAGACACACCCTACTATACAGCGAAATGATAAGCGCCAACGCGATTGTGTACAATGCGGCTCAACTGGACAACTTCCTCGGACACGCAGTCGTCGAGGAGCCGCTGGCGGTGCAACTGGGCGGCAACGACCCCGAGAAACTGGCCGAGGCCGCGTACCTGGCGCAGCAATACCGGCCGCCCTCATCGCATGGCTTTCAGGAGATCAATCTGAATGCCGGCTGCCCATCGAACAAGGCGAAGAAGCAGGGGTACGGCGCGGAGCTGATGCTGGAGCCGGACCTGGTCGGCCGCATTCTGCACGCGATGGTCCGGCGGGCCACCAGCAGCGAGATCAGCCTCAAGTGCCGCATCGGAGTTAATCCCGGTCCGCACTCGTTCGACGACCTCTGCCATTTGATGCGGACGGTCGAGGCGAGCGGGGTGCGCAAGGTGGTCGTGCACGCGCGGCTCTGCGAGCTGCACGGTCTGTCGCCCGCCCAGAACCGAACGGTCCCGCCGCTGCATCCGGAGCTGGTGCACCGCCTGGTTTCTCTGTTTCCTTCGATGCGCTTCACGCTCAATGGGGGCGTCCAGTCTCTCGAAGAGGCGGCGCAGCACGTGCAGCACGGCGCCGGCGGCGAGGAGGACGCCGCTGCGCCGTTCCGCCCGGCGGTGGCGGGGGTCATGATCGGCCGCGCCGCGTACCAGCGGCCCTTCGACATGAGCGCGGCGGATACGACGTTCTTCGGCGCGTCTCGTGACCCGCTGCTGTCGCGGGAGGAGGCGCTGTGGCGGTACCTGGACTACGCCGACCACTGGATGGCCTGCGGCGAGGCGCCCTCCGCCGCGGCGGAGGACCGCCACGTCCACTGCGCCTCGTCCGGCGCCGCTGCCGAAGAGGCCGACGGCGCAGCTTGTTGTGAAGACTACGCAGAGGCGGCGGGTGCGGGTGCGGCCGAGAAGTCGGCGGTGTACGGGCGGCGCTGCTCGACCGTCCTGAAGCCGCTGCACAACTTCTTCCACGACGCCGCCGGCAACGCGGCCTACAAACAGACGCTGGACCTCCACACCAACCGGTTCTCGAAGCAGGTGGACCGAGGGACGCTGGCGTTCAGCGAGTTCGTCATGCCCGTTGTCCAAGAGACGATAGCCGACGACTTCCTGCGGAGACGAGGCCGGTGACAGCCCTCGGAGGTGGCGGTGGGGCGGTGGGCCGCCGCCACTGCGTCGCACTGCGAGTGCCGCCGCTGTCGAGTTTGTAAATATCCTCATTGTAAGGCGTACGACAGGGTCTTCCTGCGGCTTGGTGCGTGGTGTAGTGTTGAGCGTCACGTGTTGCGGGTGGGGCTCGTGGGGGCGACACAGCTGCCACTCTCTTCGGACCCTTAATTAGCGCCCGACTTTTGGCCGACCGACGGATGCTGCACAGTCAGTGGGACCTTTGTCAGAACTGCCTGGGAATATGTAGGGCTTGCTAGGTTTGCGTCGGGGCTAGGGTTAGAGTTAGGGTTAGGTGTAGGGTTACGGTTAGGGTTAGTGAGAGAGAGGAGAGTCTAGTCAAAGATTCTATGGTACATGCATATTTTTCGCTAATTTACAGATTGTATTATTGTTGCGCTCTATTCTCGTTGTTATGTTTGGCAAAGGGAGACAGCTATTAACCAAAAAAGATCGTGCAGCAGTCGTCGGTCTGGTCTCTAAGTTCGCGACGGCGCGACGGTCTTTACTCAGCCTATGGAATTCTCGAAACATTTGATCGGCTCTAGCTTGTAACGATTATGCGTATGCAATAGTGCCAAAATGGTTGAGGTATGGAGACATTGGTCCCCCTGTCTGCCTGAAATAGACACATCAGCCAACAACGATTGGCTCCAACAACAGCAAGCCATAGCAGTCAAATTTGGAGCTTATTCGACTGGTCCAGACCCGTCTGGAGCCTCCACAACGGAGGAAGAAGAAGTTTAATTGAGAACAGTTTTACACACGATGGCCGCATATGCTTCTGAGCTGGAATCCCACATCCTGCGCCATGGTTGCACCGATCATCAATCGTGTCAGCTTGTAGAAGAACGTGACCTGGCCGCTGCTAATATATGTACATACAGTACATGCCGGTTGCATCCTGTTCAAGTGATTTTTGCAGCACTCGAGCCAGAGTCACAAACCCTTCGAGATTGAATAGAGATCGGTGATGTTGTCGGCGAGTGGAGGTTCACATGTTTCATGGTGTCTCTGCAGCGACGACGGCTCTGGTGGCGGCCTATGCAAAGCGGCTCTCCGACGCGTCTGCGGCACGCAGCGCCGTTGTCAGCCGTTGGCACATCTAACTGCGCAGCCGTCCTCGCAGTTCTTTGTGGTGCCGAGTGGACAGCTATTGGACTCTCCTTTCACTCAACCGAGCGACCAGCCGTCTCAGCAACCATCATCGCGGCCTACAACCCCGCTTGTGAATCAGCGAGACTGTTGACGACTGACTGACACGTTGACCGAGGCCGACGTCGTCAGGAGAGTTGTCTACCTACAAGAAGTGGCGTTGGGCGAGCGCCACCTTACAGGGTGAGCACACCCGTCAAGATCATACCAGCGCCAAGAAGCCCAGCCAGCATGGCGAGGGTCTCGTCCAAGACAGCTATCATCAACATTCGATAGCCGCTTCTCCGACGGAAGTCTCTGCTCGCGGTGCACAAGATGAGCGCCATGAGTATGAGGGGCGTGCAGCCGACCGTTGTCAATACGGCCATGACCTTGAAGCTGCCCGTGGACACCTCGCACCGGTCGATCCACCATCGACAGACCCGCGCCTGTCATCGCCAATGCCGTCATGAAGAGCCCGTCGGCGTGGATAGTGCCGTCTGTACCATCGATGATGCCGCCGCAGAGCAGGCACAGCAGCACATAGTGCATCGTCCAGAGGAACTTGTTGTCCAGTCGATTGGGGGATGAAGATGTGCGGGTAGTTGCGCACCTCCTCCTTGAACACTCTTCGTTTGCGGGTCACGCCTCAGCCCATGTGAAGGGCGTGCGGGATACTGAGATAAGCTTGTGCTTCTTCGTATGCTGAAGCTCGACGGTCTGTGCGGTACTAACATGCCCACAGTGAAGGCAACATCTTCCTTCCAAAGCTTCGATGTGCGTCACGGAATCCGCATGGACCATCCTTTGTCTTTGTACAGCAAAGACGGTACATAGAAAACGGATGGTCTGTGCGGATTCTGTGACGGAGATAAAGTAGCTCAAGGCTCACATCGAAGCATTGAAAGTGAAGACGTTGCCTTCACAGTGGGCATGTTCATACCGAACAGGCCGTTTTGTATCTCAGGAACAGGAGTATCCTCCACGCCCGCTGTCTCCGCAAGTCAGATTGTTTAGTGATCAACGATTTTGTGACCGATGATGCATGCTCAGACTCAACGTTGCGATTCAACATTCGAAGAAGCGCAAGCGAGTGGAGAGACGCGGCCAGAGCAATCGCTGGCGCGGCCATACCAGAAGCTGGTTGTGATTGTGGAGTTGTCTATTGTCATTTCGTTGACCGATCTTTCGTCTCGACTGCTTCTCTGACCATCGCTGATGTAACTCCATGTGATTTCTGTCTTCTTCTTTGTTTGCGTCTTCGTCCTCGCTGTTCGCAGGAGAGTTCATGCTCATCATGCCACAATCCGACATTTGGGGGTAATGGCGTGTTTCCGTAGTTTAATTTTCCGTTTTTCCGAAATAGCTCCAAAAGTCGGGCGCTAATTAAGGCTAAATAGAGAGTGGCTGCGCGGAACGGACGATGCGTCCTCGTCGTCGTCGTCGTGCACTCCTCGTCGTCGTTTTCAGGTTTCATGTGGTGAACCACTTGTGAAAGTTTCATGTTTCATGTTGCAGGTTTCACATTCAAGCGTCCTCGTTCCTCGCTGTTGCCGCCGACCGCTGCGGCTTCGACCTGCGGACCTCCTCACAACCGACCACTGACCCTGCGCCCCAATGGCCAGCGCTATGCCGCTCTTGCCATGGCTACCTGTGTATGTGTGGGTGGTGCTGGCGGTCATTGCTTCGACGTCGTTGGCTGGTATACCGGGCTTCAATCGATATCTGCAGGGCCCCGCGTTCAGAAACACCTTCCAGGTCGTCACGACGGAGGGCCTCCGCTGCCCGTCGGCTCTCCACATGCCCGTCGATCACCTCTGCTTCGACATGGCGGCCTCACTGCACGAGGTGCTCAAAGACGATACGAACCCACCGAAGCTGTTCAAGCGCCTCTTCCAACACCTGGACCGACTCATCTCCGCGGTCAATCCGCGACAGTCCGTCGTCTTCGCGTTTGACGGCGTTGCGCCGTACGCGAAAATGGCGACTCAGCGAAAGCGGCGGGCCACTGGGTCGCAGAGCGCGGAGCTGACGCCCGGGACGGAGCTGATGTCGCTCGTGGAGGCGAATCTGGTCTCGTACGTGGTCCAGCGCAGTGGCCGCTTCCACGACCAGCTGCGCTTCTTCATCTCGGGGCCACAGGACCCCGTCGAGGGCGAAGTTAAGATCGTGCAATGGGTGCGCGACCACGTCTCCTGCGCCGAGGACAAAGTGCTCATCGTTGGCTCCGACGGCGACCTCATCGTGCAGTGTCTGCTGCTCGGCACGCAGCCGATTCGTGGCTCCTCAACCGCCTTCCACACCTTTCCGAATCTGCTGTCGTCGCACCAGTCGATCAGCTCCGTCGCGCCGCCTGCGAATGGCCCCGCGCCGACGAAGGTGCGCGGCTACCTCCTGCGCAACATGACGAGCGTCTACGAGACGTTCGTGTCGCTGCTGCGCGTCTCCGAGCCCACCGACCGCAGTCACGCCGCCGACGTGGCGCTGCTCTTTCTGCTGCTGGGCAACGACTACCTGCCGAAGTTGGCGATGCCGTCGTTCGCGGCCGCCATCGCGACGCTGGCGGAGCTCTTCGCGTCGCTACCGCCGGCGGCGCAGCACCTCTACGACCTGTCGCGCGACACGCTGCACTGGCCCAATCTGCTCGCGTTCATGCAGCGCCTGCAAGTGGCCGCCAGGTCACCCGCCAAAGAGACCGCTACTAGCGGCGACCCGCGTCACCAGGCGCCAGTGCGGCTCGGTCGCGTGGACCTGCTGCAGGTCTTCGACGTGTGGCGCCAGCGGCGGCGCCTCGTCGCCCACTGGGACGTCGCCGCCGTGGCGCCCGCCCACGCGGAGGCGCTGCGGTCGCTGTCCGTCGACGGTTGCCTCGTCGTTGACGGCTGCGGCCCGCGCGCGGACGGTCCGACGGTCTACCGCCTCGACGACATCGACCGCGGCGCCGTCGCGGTCGCCGAGGCGACGCTGCACCGCGCCACGCTGACGCTCACCGCCGCGAAGGGCGCCCCGCCGGCAGCTGCACCGACCGGCGTCTTCACCTGCGCGGGCCTCTTCCGCACGGCGAAGGACGCGCGGCTCGCGGTGGCCGCGCAGCTGCTCGACGCCGACGCCGAGCGCGACGTCTACGTCGAGACGCTCTTCCGCGCAGAGAACCGCCGCATCGACGCTCTGCAGCGGCGCCTCGACGCCCTCGTCGACGAGTTCAACGCGCAGCTGCCGACGCCGTCCGCCACCGCCACCGCTGACGTCGACTTCGTCGCGTTTCTGCGGCGCCGCGCCGTCGATGACGCCGACGCCGATGCGCTGTCGCTGCTGCGGCGCCTCGACGTGCGCCAGCTGCGCCGCGCGACGGACGAGGACGTCGAGTGCTACCTGTCGGGCCTCGTGTGGGTCGCGGCGATGTACCGCGACGGCCGCTGCACCGACTTCGGCTACCAGTTCTCGCCGCTGTTCCGCCCCGCCGTCGGCCCCGACGACGTCGCGCGCTACCTGCGCGCTGCGCTGCACCGCGCCGCCTGCTCCGCCGCCGCCGCCGCCGCCGACGACGCAGACGCCACCGACGCGCGCTTCGTCGCCGCGATGGCGCAACGAGTCACGCCGCGTCGCCCGCCGCCCGCCGTCACCGCGTAAGTGCCCCCCGCCGCCCCGCCCCCCGCCGCCCGCCGCCGTCTCACCCGTCGCCTGCGCTGTAGCCCGCTGCGCGACGACGTCAGCGTCGCCGCGCTGCTGCCGCCCGCCGCCGCCGCCTCGGTGCCGCCGGCGCTGCGGCCGCTGTGGCTGGCGCTGCAGCAGGCGCTGCGCCCCGCCGATGCGACGATCGACGACGGAGCCGTGCTCGACGCGCTGGACTACGACGCCTTCGTGCGCCGCCTGGTGAGCCGCCGCCTGCGCCGCGCCCGCTGCCCCTCGCCCACCACTCTGACCGTGTCTCTGTGTCGCCCTGTGTCTCTGTGTCGCCCTGTGTCGTGCTGTGTCGTGTCGTAGACGAGTGTCGTGGAGGTGCTGGGCGGGCCGCAGGCGCTGCCCGTGACGCGGGACGCGGCGTATCGCTGGACGATGCTGGCGCGCGCCGGCACTTGCGACGCGGCCGCGGACGACTTCGACGGCGACGGCGGCAGCGGTGGCAGTGGCGGCGCGGCGGGCGACGCGACGCCGCCGCCGCCGCGTCGCGCGTGGGCCCCGGCGACGCAGCGGCGCCGCGGCTACGAGACGCGCTACGCGGCGACGCCCTTCGACACCGCCGCGCCGCCGTCGCCGTCGACGGACGCGGCGGGCGTCGTGGCGCTGTCGCGCGGCTGTTTCGCGGTGCCGCGCGCGGCGCTGCGGCGCTGGCGACGCTTCGACGAGCGACCGAACTGTACCTCGTGGGGGTCTACACATTCGTAACAAGCGCAGCGGTCGCTGCAGAAAAAGTACCTCCTCTCACCCGGCCGGAGGGACGTTTGGGTCGCCAGTTGTGTGTGCTATTTACAGGGAGCGGCGCGGCCAAAGGTACCTCTCAGTAGGCGACGAGCTGCAGCAGCCGCTCGGCGCCGTCCGCCGCGTCGTCGTCGGAGGCGCTGGCGTCGTCCGTGTCGTCTGCGTCGCGTGCTTCGTATGCGACGGCGGCGTCGTCGTCGCCGTCGTCGTCGTCGTCGGCGTCGCCGGGGCGCAGCGTGGCGAACAGGCGGCCGCCGCGCGCGACGCAGAAGGCGGCGACGGCGCCGGGCAGCGCGAGGACGCGCAGCGGCGCCTCGGCGCGCAGGTCGAAGAGGTGCAGCGCGGCGGCGTCGCGCCAGGCCGTGTACAGCAGCGTCGCGCCGTGCAGCGCCACCTGTCGCAGATGCGCGTGCGGCAGCGACACGACGCGGCGCGTCGCGGGCGCCGCCGTCGCCGTCGTCACTGTCGCCGTCGCCGGCAGCGTCCAGACGCAGACGCCGCCGTCCACCGGCGTCAGCAGCCGCGTCTCCTCGTCGCCGGTGTCGCCGGTGGCGTCGTCGGTGTGGTCGGCGGGGGCCCAGAAGAGGAGAAAGAGGAACGAGCGCAGCGCCAGCGGCAGCGAGTGCAGCGCCTCGCCCGTGACGGTGCCCCAGACCTTCACCGTCGCCGCGTGGTCCGCCGACGCGCCCACGTCGCCGCGCGGCGCGAAGGCCACCGCCGCGACGACGGCGGCGTGTCGCGGGCCGCGCAGCAGCAGGCGACCGGTCGCGCGCGTCGAAGAGCTCGACGCGTCCGTCGGCGCGGTGCGCGCGCACGACGCGTCGCCCGCGCCGCGGCCAAAAGTGCAGCGAGTCCTGCTCGCCGCACGGCCGCCACGCCGCCAGCGTCGGCGGCGCCGCGTCGAGGTCGCCGTCGGTGTCGCGCGGCGGCGGCAGCGCCAGCGCCAGCAGCAGCCCCTGTGTCACGCCCGTGTCGCGCGCCTCGTGTGTCGCCACGACGAAGACGCGGCGCCCGTCGCCGTCGAAGCAAACGGCGCCGACGCTGCAGCGGTCGCCGCGTCGCAGCGGCAGCGGCGCCACCGGCGACGTCTCCGCGACACCCGCGACACCGGCGTCACCGGCACCGGCGACGCTGACGCGTGTCTCGGCAGCGGCGGTGGCGGTGGCGGCGGCGGCGGCGGCGGCGCCGAAGAGGCTCAGCGACGCGCGGCCGAGGCCCGCGAGGACACCGTCGTCGCCCGCAGCGGCCGCGTGTGTCGCGTCGTGCGTCGCGTCGTGTGTCGCGTCGCGCAGGACGCGCGCCCACGACACGCGCTGCTGTGTCGCGGTGTCGTAGAGGTGGCGCGGCGTGGCGACCAGTCGCGCGGCCGCGTCGCAGCTGGCAACGGTCCACGCGGCGACCGGCGCCGTGTGGCGCGCGGCCCGCGACACGTCGCCGCCGCCGCCGCCGCCGGCGACCAGCGACACGGCGACGCAGCGCGACGCGGCGCCGGGGCCGCGCAGCTGCAGCAGCAGCCGCGGCGCCTCGTCGCCGTCGGCGGCCGCCAGCGCCACGACGCCGTCGCAGCCGTCGGCGTCGCCCGCGACACGCCGCGCCACGCGGCCGCGCCACACGGCGCCGTCGTCGCCGCGCAGCAGCGTCGCGTGCCACGCGCCGGTCGCCGTGTCGCGCGTCACGAGCGCCGCGCCGACGGCGGCCGCGGCCGTCGCCACGACGCGACACGCCGCGACACGCGACGAGGCCGCGGCCGCGAGGCGCCAGCGCCGCGGCGCCGCGGCGGCGTCGTCGAGCGGCCGCAGCGTCGCGACACGCGACGCGTCGCCGTCGCTGTCGCCGTCGCGCGACACCGTCGCCAGCCACAGCCGCCCGGCCGCCGCGCCGACCGCCGCCGCGTCGACGGCGCCGAGCGACACGCGACGCAGCGGCGACACGTCGCCGTCGACGAGCCGCAGCACGCGACACGCGGCGCCGCGCAGCACCGCGACACAGGCGACGCCGTCCGCCGCGACGCTCAGCGCCGCGTCCGCGACACGCGCCGCGCCGTCGACGGCGGCGGCGGCGTCGGCGTCGGCGTCGTCGGTGGCGCGCGACACGTCGCCGACGCGGCGCAGGCCGCCGCGCGGGTCCCAGCGCCACAGCGACGCGTCGCCCGCCGCGTCGCCCACCGCGACGACCGCCGCCGCGCGGCCGCCCGCGACGCGCAGCAGCAGCGGCGCGTCCGCCGCGTCCGCCGCGTCGGCGCGTGTCGCGAGCGGCGCCTGCGCCACCGCGACGCCGCGCCGCGTGTCCCACAGCGCCAGCCGCGGCCCCGTCGCCGTCGCCGCCACCGTCGCCGCCAGCGCCGCGTCGCCGTCGCCCGCGGCGGCCGCCAGCAGCGCGCGACCCGCGACGGCGCCGTCGCCGTCGTCGGCGGCGGTGTCGTCGTCGAGGGCGGCGTCGAAGGTGTCGCGGCGCACGAGTGTGTCGCGACACAGGCGACACAGGCGGCCGCGCGCCGCGTCGACGGCGACGACGCCGGTCGCCTGCGCCGCGAGGGCGACGACGCCGCCGAGCGCGACGCTGTCGCCGGCGACGCGGCGCGCCGCGGGACACAGCAAAAGCGCCGTGACACGCGGCGCCGCGAGGACGTCCGCGCTGCGCCACAGCGCCGCGCCCGGCGGCCGCGCGCGACACAGGTCGCGACACAGCGCGAGCCACTGCGCCACGAGCAGCTCCGCGTCGCCCGCGTGTCGCGTCAGGCGCCACACGAAGTGTCGCGTGTCCACGGCGTCGCGCGGTGTGTCGCGCTGCAGCGCCGGCAGCTGGCGGCGCAGCCAGTCGCGACACTGGCGCAGCAGCGTCGCCTCGAGGCCGCGACACAGTCCGCGGCGCCGCAGCGCGCGCTGCAGCGTCGCGAGGTGTCGCGCCAGCGCCGGCAGCGCGCGACACGCCCAGTGCGCGTACAGCGTCGCCACGTGGCACGCGGCCGCGACACACGCGGCGACGTCGTCGGCGCCGAGCGTCGCGGCGGCGGCGGCGGCGACCCGCGGCGCGTCGCAGAGGCGCCACACGTCGAGCGGCGCGTGTCGCGGCTCCGCGCCGCGTGTCGCGGGACACAGCAGCGGCGCGACGAAGCGGCGGCGCTCGGCGTCGCGCTGCCGCCGCTGCTGCGCCTCGTCGCCGGCGCCGTCGGCGGCCGCGTCCGTCGGTCCGGCGCCGCTCAGGTGCCGCGCCGCCGCCCGCCGCAGCGCCGCGCGGCGCGCCGCCGCCTCCGACGCCGCGTCGCCGTCGCCGTGGCTGTCGCTGTCGCTGTCGCCGTTGCCGTCGCTGTCGCTGGCCGCGTCGCTGTCGCTGTCGCTGTCGCTGGCCTCGGCGGCGTCGCGGAGGTAGCGGCGCCGCAGCGCGCGCCGCAGCGGCGCGTGGCCCGCGACGAGCGCGTCGCCGTCGCCCGCCGCGTCGCGACAGCGCCGCAGCCACGCGACGTCGCCGGTCAGCGCCGCCTCCGCCGCGGCCCACGCGGCCGCCAGCGCCGCGCGGCCCTCGGCGCCGTCGCCGAAGGCGCAGCGCACGTCGAAGTGCAGCGCCAGCAGCGACGCGACGTCGCCCGCCGCCAGCCGCGGCGCCTGCGCCGCGTGCGCCGCGCCGAGCTGCAGCGCCGCCGCCGCCGCCGCGTCGCCCGCCGCCGCCTCGAGCGCCGCCAGCGTCTGCGCCGCGACGCCGGCGACGTCGCGCGCGACGAGCAGCGCGTCGCGGCCGCCGCCGCGCGTCAGCAGCCGCAGCAGCGACGCCGTCGTCTGCGCGCTCAGCAGCGCCGACGCCTCCGGCGGCTCCTCGTCGCCCGGCGGCGGCGCAGGCGGCGCCGGGCGCCACAGCGCCGCGGGCCGCAGCCACCGCAGCGGCGCCGCGTCGGCGTCCGCGTCGCCGTCGCCGTCGCTGTCGTCGCCGTCGTCGTCGCTGCGCGCTGGACGCCGTCGCCGTCGCCGCCGTCGCCGTGGTGCCACAGCCGCTGCGCCATCAGCTGCGCCACGAGCGCCGCGTACAGCGGCTGTCCGTTGCGGCGCACGCGGCGGCGCAGGAAGCGCCACAGGCGCCGCGCGTCGCCGTCGGAGGCGTCGCCGTCGAAGAGCCGCCGCAGGCGCCGCGCCGCCGTGTCACGCGCGCCGTCGGTGGCGGGCAGCGCCAGCGCGTGGCGCAGCAGCGCGCTTCGCTCGTCGCGCGCGGCGTCAGCGGCGGCGGCCCCGCGGCGCTGAGCACGACGCGCGTCGCCGGGTGCCACTCGCCGCGGCGCCGCAGCAGCAGCGTCGCGAGGGCGTCGGCGCCGCTGTGCCAGGCGGCCTCGCGGCGGAGGCGGTCGACGCCGTCGAGCAGCAGCAGCGTCGGCCGCCGTCGCAGCAGCCGCGCGACGCGCGTCGCCAGCGCCGCGGCGAGCGACGGCGGCGCCTCGGCGACGTCGCAGGCGTCGCAGAGCGCCGCGTCGTCGTCTGCGGCCGCGGCGGCCTCCTGCGACGAGGGCGGCGCGGCGTGGCGCTCGAGCTGGTGCGCCACCGAGCGCAGCAGCCCGAGCAGCGTCGCCGACCGCCGCGTCGCGCCGCAGAAGCGCACGACGACGACGACGGTCGCGGGCGGCGGCGACGCGGCGCCGAAAAGCGACCGCAGCGACGCCGCCGGCGACTCGGACGCTGCGCCCGTCGCACTGGCGGCGGCTGCGCTGGGACGCGGCACCGGCGGCGGCGGCGGCGGTGAGGCGCTGCGCGCGGCGAGGCGCATCGGGAACAGGCAGCAGGCGGCCTCGGCGCCGACGACGGGCGCCTCGACGGCGGCGGACACAAGCGACGTGGTCGACGACAGCGCCGTGAGCGACGGTGACGGCGACAGCGACGGCGACGGTGTCGATGGCGACGGTGACAGCGGTGGCGACGGCGGCGACGGCGGCGACGGTGCGTCGCGGGCGGCGGGCTTCGGTCGCGCGTGTAGCTCGGTCAGCCGCAGCGCCAGCTTCGCCATGACGACGGTTTTGCCGTGGCCCGAGGGCGCGTCGAGGTAGACGACGGTGGAGTCGCTGCAGGCGGCGAGGAGGTCGCGCAGCACATCGTCGCGCGGGAGGCAGCCGCGCTGCCGCTCGGCGATGGCGACCTGCGCGTGGAGCCGCACCTCCTTGTCCCAGGCGTCCAGCGTGCTCTGCATGCCCGTCAGAGTCTCGCAGACGTCGCCTCGGCGAATCAATTGTGACCGACGCGAGCGACGCGTTGGCCTCTGCACCCGTCGTCGTCGTCGCGCTTTGTTCGGGTATCCGAGTTATCTGCAACGAAAGAGCGCAATCTCGGCCTATTATGGGCGGTTTCAGTTTTTGTGTCATTTTCCCGGAATTTTCCGCCGCCGCCGTCGCCGCCGCCGCCGCCGCCGCCGCCGCCGTCTCGTCGCGTCGACCGACACAACTGTTTTCGCGTTGATGCCAGCGACCTCGACGTTCGTTGTGCACGAGGGACATCGCTGTGCTTGTTTCGCTGGCACAGCGGCGACGAGGCGGCCGCTGAGCGCACAGCGCTGGCTCTGCGTCGCTGCGGCGTGGTGGGCGCTGCTGTGCTCGGCGCTGCCGATCGCTGAATCGCTGCGAACATCGCCGCGTTTCGACTCCCTCCGCCGTGTGGTCCCCTTGTCATCCAGCGGCCCGCAGGAGGCCGAGCTGCCGTGGACGCCGTCGTCGTGGCAGCGGCTGCCCATCGACCAGTCGCCCGTCTACCGGTCGCAGGTGACGACGCCGCTCGTCCTGCGCCGCAGCGCCCTCTCTGACGACGCGCCGTGTCTTGTGTCTGCCCGTAGGAGGAGCTGGAGCGCGCGCTGGCGGACATCGCGCGCCGAGAGCCGCTGGTGTCGCCGAGCGAAGTGGACGCGCTGCAGACGCAGCTGGCGCGCGTCGCGGCGGGCGACGGGTTCCTGCTCATGGGCGGCGACTGCGCCGAGTCCTTCGACGAGTTCTCCGCCGACCACGTGCGCGCGACGCTCGACGTGCTGCGCGAGATGGCGGCGGCGCTGGCGGCGGGCGGCGGCCGCGCGGTGACGACGGTCGCCCGCGTCGCGGGGCAGTTCGCCAAGCCGCGCTCCGCGGCGGTCGAGACGCGCGGCGGCGTGGCCCTGCCGGCCTACCGCGGCGACATCGTCAACGGCGCCGCCTTCACCGCCGCGGCGCGCGAGCCCGACGCGACGCGGCTGGCGCGCGCCTTCGACCAGTCGCGGCGCGCGCTCGACGAGCTGCGCGCGGGCGCGCGCGGCGCCGCCCACGACGCAGCTGGCGGCGCACGTGACGCTGCCGCCGGCGCTGGAGGCGCTGCGGCCGCTGCAGCGCGCCGTGGTCGAGCGCTGCGCCAGCGCCAGCGCCAGCGCCGAGCCGGCCGCCGTGTTCGCGGGCCACGAGTGTCTGCTGCTGCCGTACGAGGCGGCGCAGCTGCGGCGCGACGACGCGCGCGGCGGCCGGTGGCTGGCGACGTCGGCGCACTTCCTCTGGGTCGGCGAGCGCACGCGGCAGCCCGGCCACGCGCACGCGCACTTCGTGTCGGGCGTGGCGAACCCGGTGGGCGTCAAGGTCTCCGCGGCCGTCGACGGCGACGCGCTGCTCGCGCTGCTGCGCGCCGTCGACCCGCGCGGCGTCGCCGGCCGCGTCACCGTCATCGTGCGCATGGGCGCCGCGGAGCTGCGCACGCGACTGCCGCCGCTGATCCGCGCGGTGCAGCGCGCGGGGCGCTCCGTCGTGTGGTGCTGCGACCCGATGCACGCGAACACGCAGCGCGCCGCGGGCGGCCTCAAGACGCGCGACTTCGACCGCGTCTGGGACGAGCTGGCGGCCTTCTTCGACGTCCACGCGGCCTGCGACAGCGTCGCGGGCGGCCTGCACCTCGAGCTGGCCGGCCAGTTCGTCACCGAGTGCGTCGGCGGCCGCCTCGGCCCGCGCGTCGACGAGGCGCAGCTGCCGTGGGCCTACCGCAGCCGCTGCGACCCGCGGCTCAACGGCTTCCAGGCGCTGGAGCTCGCGCTCCTCGCCGCCCACAAGATGCAGCAGCTGCGCTCCGCCGCGTAGCGCCGCCGCCGCCGCCGCCGCCGCCTGCGACTTCCTCTGCGACGACCGCGGCCGCAGCCCCTCCCTCCGCCACCGTAACGGCTCTGTAACGTCACCGTAACGGCTCTGTACCGTCACCGTAACGGCTCTGTACCGTCACCGTAACGGCTCTGTAACGTCACCGTAGCGCCACCGTAACGTCACCGTAACGGCTCTGTACCGCCACCGTTACGGCTCTGTAACGTCACCGTTACGGCTCTGTACCGCCACCGTAACGGCTCTGTACCGTCACCGTTACGGCTCTGTAACGTCACCGTAACGGCTCTGTACCGTCACCGTAACGGCTCTGTACCGTCACCGTAGCGCCACCGTAACGTCACCGTAACGGCTCTGTAACGTCACCGTAACGGCTCTGTACCGCCACCGTAACGGCTCTGTACCGCCACCGTTACGGCTCTGTAACGGCTCTGTAACGTCGGCTTCTTAGCACCACCGTAACGGCTCTATAAACGTATAACGGCACCGCAGCGGTCTCTGTAGCTGTAGCTGCGCCGCCCTGTCGCCGGCTGTCTCGGCCCCCCCCCCCGCTCCAGGCGCTGCAGCGGTCCCTGTGGACCGCCCGATCTGAACCGTTTCGCTGTCACCGACGCGGCGGGCGGTGGCTGCGCCGCTGCAGCGACGGAGGAAGCGGCCGCTGCGGGCGCCGCGGCGGTGTCGGGCGGTATCATTCAGCTGCGGCGCCGAGGGCCGCTGCGGCCGCTGCGGCCGCTGCGGTGGCTGGTGCGGCGGCAACAGGCGGCGAGCGCGCGGCGGAGCGGCGGGAGCGGCGCGGACAGCGACCGCTGCGCGGCCAGCGGCGGACGCGTCGCGACGGACGAGCGACGGTCGCGACGAAACCGTCGGCGGTTGTGTCGGCGACCGGCGCTCGTCCATCGCAACGCGTCCGCCGCTGGCCGCGCAGCGGTCGCTGTCCGCGCCGCTCCCGCCGCTCCGCCGCGCTACGAAGAAGAACAACCGCCGGAGGTGGCTACGACGCGACTTAGCTCGCAGGTTACAGCCGCGCGGCGGCGAATACGACGAGGCAAATGAATGATACCGCCCGGCATCGCTGCGCGGGCTCGGCGGAACGTTTGCACGGTCTAGCGACACCGGCGGGGCGCGCGGTGTCGGTGCACGATGAAACAAAAGCGAAACGGGGGCGCGGCGCAGTTCCCGCGGCGGCGAGCGTCACGCGGCGCGCGGCGGGTCACGTGGCGCGCGCGGCGACGCGTCTCATGAGTCGGACAGCCGATTCAGCGCGTTCTTCAGCGTCTCGTACACGGTCCAGGAGATGGCCACGGCGGGCGCCTGCGACAACATGCGCGGCACGGCGCCGCGGAAGAAGCCGGCGGCGCCCTCCTGCGCCCATATCCGCTGCACCACCTGCCGCATGGTCATGCGCGCCTCGGCCGGCAGGCGCTCGGGCACGCTCTCGACGCGCGGCGTGGCGCCAACGCTGCCCGACGAAGACGGCGCGCCCTTGTCGATGCAGCCGTCGTAGTGGATGGACTTGCTCTGCGTGATCACGACGGTCGCCTGCCCCAGACTGCCGCCCGTCGCCGTGCGCAGCAGCTGCTGCTTCTTCGCCACCGTCTCCACGATCTGCTGCTCGGAGCAGGGCGCCAGGTGCTGCGTCTGCAACCGTGTCTTGATCACGTCGAGGGGCGTCGTGAGGATGGCGGCGATGCCGCCCGCGACGGAGCCGGACGCCAGCGACGCGGACACCGACAGCGGCGACTTCGGGTCCGCGTTGCGACCCAGAAACATCTTCCGCATCGACTCGTTCACCGCGATGACGATGCTGCCGTGCGGAATGTTCATCGCCAGCGTGGCGGGCAGCGACAGATAGAAGGAGCGCACGCCCTCGACGCGCGTCACCTCGCGGATGCAGTGCACGACGCTCTGGTAGTAGCCCAGCTGCATCCGCTGCTTGATCGTGTCGAAGGGCGTCATGATCATGTCGTGCGACAGCGCAGCCGTGGCGCCCGTCATCGCGGCGGCCATCGGGTTGTGGCCGTCGCGGTCCGCGCCGTAGGCCACCTTCGCCGCCTCGAAGACGCTGAAGTACAACGCGTGTGCTGCGCGGTCGACATCAAGAGTTAGCGCCCTGTGGCAGACAGGAACCAGGTTCCGACGGCAGCTCACCTGGAATGCACCCTGCGAACATGGCGCTGACGCCGCGCCACAAGCGGAAGAGGCCCTCGCCGCGGACGAGTTGGATGACCGACATCCACGTCTGCCACGGAGTGACGGCGCCGCACTTCTGGCATTGAATGTGCGTCTTTATGGTGTCGATGGGGAATAAACTGACGTGTTCCGCCAATCCTGCCAGTGATCCGGCCACCATGTGACTGTGGAAGGATATCTTGTCGGGGTTCCACTCCTCCCACTCCAAATCGTCTTCCTCCAGCAGCCGCTCCTCTGCGTCCGAACCGTGCGCCATTCTTGAGAGAGATTGCAAGGATGTGTGCAGGGGCGCTGCGCAATGGGTTTGCTCGGGGTAATGGGGTGACGTTGCGACAGGAACCGAAACAAGAAAGTGGCCGCGTCGCTGCGAATTGTGGTCGCCGCCGGGCCGACCGACGCACGACCGCGGCGCCGCTGGGGCCTCTCTCCTCCCAGACCCCGCCGTAAGATGGTGGTCGGGCCCAGTGTCTGTGCACCTCTGGGCACAGCTGTGTCGCCGGGTGGTCGTCGTCGTCGTCGTGCTCTATCCTGCGCAGCGGCCGACGGTATTGTTACGGAGCTGCACCTGGTAGAAGAAGAATTGCCATTTCAGATCAGATAGATACCATATACCGTACCTTCAAAGGCCACAGTCGCATCCTCGGGTTGACCTTCGACTTGGTGTAGGCTCCCAGTAATTTTCTCTGTCTTTGGAGCTGTGTAGTTGAGTTTTCTGTGGAGGGAAAACATCGAAGATGGCAACTCGGCCGCCGCAAGCGCGACAACCGATGAAGGAGAAAGCGCTGGTGAAGATCATCGTTCTGGGCTGTGCCAACGTCGGTAAAACATCTCTCATGGAAAGGTAAGGACGCTGTGCGCGGTCGGGCCTTTGATTTGTGAAGGTAACTTGGGATGTGCAGGTTTGCCACGGGACGCTTCTCTGGCATCCGGAGGCCCACGGTGGGAGCAGACTTCTTGTCGAAGAAGATCATGCTGCAGGACAGCGAGGTGAATGTGCAGGTGTGGGACACTGCTGGTCAAGAGCGATTCAACACGGGCAGCGTCGGGGCGGCGTACTTCCGCGGCGCCGACGGAGCGCTGCTCGTCTACGACGTCGTCAATGAGAAGTCCTTTGAGCAGCTGGAGATGTGGAGAGACGAGTGCATGACGCGGCAAGACCGCAGTGCAGACTTCTTCCCCATCGTCGTCATCGGCAACAAAACGGACTTGCGCGACGCAATGCGCGAGGAGGCGCGGCCCGACCAATCCGACGTCATCACCTGGTGTCGGCAGAACTCCTACGGACACGTGGAGACAAGTGCGAAGGACGGACAAGGAGTAGAGGCGGCGATGGTCGCAATTGTGGCCCTGGCTCTGGAGAACCAGCGAAACTACCAAGCGTACCTAGGCAGTTTGCCGACCGAGAAGACGGGCGGTGGCCGTGTCGACTTGGAAAAGAAGTTCGAGCAGAAGAAGAGCAGTTGTACAGGCTGCGGGTAGCCATCAGTATCGAGCCGCCATTTGTTTGTAGTTAGTATTCGTCGCAGTCGCAGGGCACTGGGCTGCGCCGCAGTCGCCCCGCTGTGACCCGTCCGTCCCCCCGCTGTAAGGCCAGCTATGGCCGAGATCCCTTGTTCAGCTGTCTACACTTCTCCTCTCTCGTGGTATTTTCATTTGTCTCTGCTACGAAGGAGACGCTTCCACACAGCAGAGGGAGGCTGAGCGACGACGATGGCCTGCCACCTGCCACCTGGGTTGGAAGGTTTCGTGATACCCTGGTATCTTTTTTCGCTGATACCCGATACCTTTGGGCGATACCCTGACGACGAAGGTATCAGCAGGAATCACCACCGTTGATCTTTTGTGTCATCATGTGGCAAAAGCACAGAGAGAACGCTCAAGTCAATGGAGCTCCGAAACGTATCGCTGTCAACGCCCACGCTATGAGCGGCTGCAGCATCGCTCACCGACAGGTAAGCTGCCTCGGCGATGTCGCGATGAAGCCTGTATATGGTTATATGAGCTGCGCTATCCAGAGATGGCCCTGTGTGGCGCGATGAGCGGCCACGTGGTCGTCATTCCTTTGGGTCAAGAGGGCCGACCCAGCCCAGCGGTTGTTTTCGCGTCATTGGCGGCCTGTTTCGATGGCTTGGTAAGCGTTCCGACTGGAACAAATCCTGGCAATCGATGCATATATGCAGGCGACACCCAACGATGGTCGACCCTCACGCTACTGGCGAGTAATTCCGGAGTTCTAGCCGTTCTCCCGGACGAATATTTTCGTACATAAGAACTTTCGCCTGTTTTTTTCGATGTAACTCAACGGAACTTGTGTAGAAGAGTGTGATTCTCATTTAGATCGATAAATCTATTGCTATTATACACGGGAGCCTGTTTTTCTAAATTTTTCTCTCATGGGTTGGCGATATTCGGTCGCTCCAATGGTCGGGTAGACCAAGGATGTCGACCGCTTTCGGTCGATATTTGACCTACTCCATGGACGAAATCTCCGTGAAATACTGCAGATATATCAATGCCAGGTACGTACACATGCGTAATCGTTGCGTTTGCATGCGTAGCGCAGCAAATGCGTGCATGGAAAGGCAATATACCTGCAGAAATACCGCGTCAAGAGCGTATCCTCGGTCGTTGTCGGCTGCTCACACATGCACGTGAGGTGCCATACCATAGGTTCGCCCTAAAGACCCTGCACAAGACCGTTGGAAAGCAGAGGAAACGACATCGGTTCATTATAGGCATGAACGGACGATTCACTAACCGAAAAGGTGCGAGATTGGAATGACAGTGCTGTCTGGGATGGGTTTTTTAGGAATCTGTGTCACGTCGTCGTCATCATGGTCGGTACCAGCCTGCCAGCCTGCCGTATGTCGTCCGTCCGTCCGTCCGTCCGTCCGTCGGTGGGGCACAGTCGCGGTCACGATGACGACGACGAGCCCGCCCGCCGATCGGGTCGCTGCCATTTTCGTTGGCGGCCGCGACGTCGTCTCCTGTGGACCCGTAGGTTGGCCGTGGCGGACGTGCGCGCCTGAACAGAGTATTTTCCTCGATTGCCGTGCTGCTGCTGTTGTATTAATTTGCTTGGAAGACCCCTCATCGACATGTCGCGACCTGAGACCACGGCTCCCCCGGAGCTCTTCTACAACGAGTCGGAGGCCCGCAAGTACGACTCCTCCTCTCGTATGATCAAGATTCAAGAAGAAATCACCACGCGCGCGATGGAGATGCTGGGTCTGCCGAACCGACCGTGCTACATTCTGGACATCGGCTGCGGCAGCGGCCTCAGCGGCCAGGTCCTCGAGGAGGCTGGGCACTACTGGGTCGGCTGTGACATCTCCTCCAGCATGTTGAGTGTGGCGGCAGAGCAGGACAGCGACACGGGCGACCTGTGCCACGCAGACATGGGCCAGGGCCTGCCCTTCCGCCCGGCCACCTTCGACGGCATCGTCTCCATCTCCGCCATCCAGTGGCTGTGCTACTCCAACGCCGCCGACCAAGACCCCAAGCTGCGGCTGAACCGCTTCTTCTCCTCCCTGTACACCGTCATGAAGCGCGACGCCAAGGCCGTCCTGCAGTTCTACCCAGAGACGCCCGAGCAGGCCGTGCTCATCGCGCAGTGCGCATCCCGCGTCGGCTTCTCCGGCGGCATCGTCGTCGACTACCCGAACTCCTCCAAGGCCAAGAAGCACTACCTCTGTCTGTCCTTCGAGCGATCGTACCACGTGCCACGCGCGCTCACGGGCGCCGAGACGATGTCGGTCGCCTCCGGCGGCGCGATGTCGATGGCCGGCAGCGCTGCGGCCAGCGCCGTCGGCACCTTCGACGCCCTCGCCGCCGCCTCCGGCAACGTCTCCGTGCTGGGTCGCGAGCGCGACGAGAAGACGCGCCGCATGACGAAGAACGGCCGCAAGGCCCTGCGCAAGAAGCACAGCGTCGAGTGGGTGCGGCACAAGAAGGAGCAGATGCGCGGGCGCGGCAAGGCCGTCAAGAACGACTCCAAGTACACCGGCCGCAAGCGCCCCACGCCCTTCTAGAGCCGCTCGCCGCTCGCCGCACGCGAGCTGCCCGCCCTCTCTGTATACATAGTTCTCCCTGCTCGCTCGCTGTAAATTACGATTGTTGTTGCGTGTCGCGGACGGTATACGGTATACTACGGTGGGGGGGGGGTCCGTCGACAGGCGGCGGGGCGGGCGCGTGGACGCGGCCCATCGACGGCGACGACGGCGGCGACGGCGATGGACGTCGGCGACCAAGCGCCCCGCGGGAACAGCGGACGCATCGCATACACGGACCGAGGTCGCGCATAGACGAGGGGGCCGCGGTTCAACGCGACAAGCGCTGCGGGCGCTCGGCGGGGCCGCTTAGTAGTGCTCGGTGAAGGTCTTGGGCACGACGCTCGAGGAGCAGTACGTCGTGTCGCCGGCGAGCTGGCCGGCGTACTTCACGTTGGAGGCGGCGGCCTGCACGGCGCCGTCGCACTGGGTCGTCTGCGCGGCGGCCTCGGCCAGCGGGAAGGTGTTGGTCCACTGGTACAGCATCTGGTCGGTGGTCTGCGCGCCGTGCACTGCGACACGAACGAGGCGGCGGTCAGCGGGCGACGCGGCGGCGAGGGCGGCGATGGCGGCGATGGCGGCGGGGGAGGACTTACCCTTGTTGGTCGCGCCGTTGGGACCGGCGCCAGTCGCGGCGTAGTAGACGGTGGAGGAGGGGGTGAAGCAGTGCTGGTCGCCGTCGACGAGGTAGGCGAGGAAGTTGCCGTGCTGCTGGTTGTACGTGCCGAAGACGTCGTTCACGTCCGCGTAGAACTGCGCGGGCGTGATGCTGGCGTTGACGCCCATGGACAGGCCCACGGACACGTAGAAGGACTGCTGGACGATGTCGGTCTTCGACTGGATGAAGGAGAAGGGCACCGACTTGACCGCGTTCATCGTCGCGCGGTCGATGTCCTGCAGCGTCAGCGTCTTCGCGTCGCACTGCGCCTTGATGTCGTCGTAGGCCAGCTCGGTGTTGCAGAAGCCAAAGCCGGCGATCAACGGGCCCATCGTGCCGTCGGGGAAGATGCCGGCGTACGAGTCGGGCACGACGGCGGCGGTCTGCCACGACAGCTGCGACAGCACCTGGCGCGCCCAGATCTGCGCGCCGATGGAGCCCGCCGAGCAGCCCATCACGACCAGCTCGGAGAACGACTTCGCCAGGAGGCCCTGGCTGACTTGGCTCTTGACCCAGTCGACGGCGGACTGCGCGTTGGCGACGCCCTTCTGCGTCACGGGCTGACCGGCCTTGTCGTTGTACGGCTGCACGATGTCGCCGCCGTGCACGTCACCGGAGCAGTAGCTCACCTGCACGATCGTGTAATCGCGGTACTTGTTGTCCGTGCGGGTGCGGTCGAACACGCCGACGAGCTTCTGCGGAGACACGTCGCTCGTGCAGAGGCCGAGCTTCGTGCTGGCCTCGTCCCAGCAGGCTCCGCCGCCCTGGAAGTAGAACAAGAGCTTGTCCGAGGATCCAGGGATAACCTACATCGCATCAGTTGCATTTCCCTTCGCTTGTCAGCACATGGCGCGCGGCGCGCGACGACGGGTGACGCAGCTCACCTGGAAGGCGAATGGGGTCGACGTGGAGAAGATGCAGCGCGTTTCGCCTCCGGGGAGGACGAGAATGCTCTCATCCTTGGTCATGCCCGCCAAGGAACAAGAATCGGTGTCGGAGACAGTGCAGCACTTGTTGGACGTGCACAGCGTGTCCTTGGTGTAGCGCTGGTACTGCTTCAAGTGGTCCAAAATGACCTCCTCCGCAGGGGAGTGAGCGCCGACAAAGGCGATGATAGCCAAGAGCACAAAGATAGCAGCGATCATGACACTCCACGAAGTCAAATATATTTCTCGGAAGTGAGTTACACGTCGAAGTGGCATTCGAAGTCGTCGCAGGCGACGGGAAAATCCGCCGCTGCCGACGACACAGACTCACACAGACTCACACAGACTACCACAGACCAGACTCACACAGACGGACGCAGACGGACGCAGACGGAAGCAGATGTACTGTACCACGATTAACACTCGCGACAACTCACAGGACGACAAAACTGATACCTTTGGCGTCCACAAGGGAACGCCCCCGCGGTACGAGTAAAGGCCTTGCTTGTATCAAGGCCTACAGCATAGTCTATGCTGCACCGCCCTGGGAGAGGCGGCGTCTATCCACTGTACTTTCCCACGTGCCCCTGTGTCACACGACTGACTGACGACTCTGCGTGCGCCTCTGACAGCGATCTGGCGGCCCTTGAACTGCAAGCTATGTGCGGAGCTTCAAAGCCAGTGAAGAGCCTCAGCGGGAACAGCTTCCGTGAGTGTGGTCGCCAGAAGTGGCGAAGAGGTCCGGTGCGTTGGTCGGTTGGGGTTGGGGTCGGTCACGTGACGTTGGGCACGGACGCAGCCGCCGCTGTTGCATTGGCTAAGCTGCGAGACGCCTCGAGGAGATCCCTACCCAGTCTACCGCTGGACGACGACGTGTCCAGCAGGCAGGACGTGATCAGACAGGTGACCAGCACGCCGGAGATGTCCATGATGACTTGGATGGTGGTGGACGAGTGCGCGGGGTCGACGCCGACCGCCTGAAACAGCAGCGGCAGCACGGTGCCGATGACAATCGACGACACGACGATGGAGACCAGTGCGAGCGCGATGGCCATCGACTCGTGCCAGCCGACGGCGGAGAAGTAGTAGACGCGCATCAGCCCCGCCACGCCCACGACGAGGCCGATCAGCAGCGAGGCGGCCGTCTCCTTCGCAACATACCACCCACTGTTCTTGACTGTGAGCGAGCCAAGGGCTAGACCGCGAATGACACGCACGGTTGCTTGGTTCCCCGCGTTTCCTCCAGCGCCCACGAGCATCGTGAGGAAGTACACGATGGTGGGGAAGCGCTGCAACAGGTCCTCGTTGGACTTCAAGATGAACGACGACAGGGACTGGAAAACAAGAAGGCCGATGAGCCACCCCGTCCGATCAGCGAGAGACCGCAGAAAAGACTGCGTGGAATCGGTCGCGGAGACGTCGTCCGCGCCGCATTCGTCCAGATCCAACGACAACAAGCTATCCGCATTTACATCCTCCAACGCCTTCACCAGCTTCCTTTCCCGTCTTCGAGATATGTCTAGCAACCTCTTCAGATTGGCGTTGAGAATTTCCAGTTCGGCGTTTCGGTTGAGCAGCTGCTCGACATCGGCGGCGGCCTCGAGATCAGCCCGGGCACCGCTCTGCGCTTGCCTTTTGACTCGGAGCGACATGAATAGGGATCGACTGGTTCAGCGTGCAGTAGCGGAAATGGCTGTTGTCGTCGTCTTTGCTGCCGTTTAATCTGGTTTCTCGTTCGTTTGAACCGTTGTCGCCGTCCCAAGCGACCAGCGACGCTGGGACGTTGCCGCAGAACCTGTGCGCGTCTGTGTTCTGGGACTCTGAACACGACCACGACGACGACAACGCAGTGGCAGCAGTTGGCGATGCGCCGATGCGCCTTCGACACACGCCGCCCCCGCCGCCGATGCGACGCCGATGCGACGCCGATGCGACGCGTCGCGGCTTTGCTATCTCGAAAGGAGGAACGAAGGTCTTGGGCGTCGTATCGTGCTGCAGGTTGAGAGGCAATCGTTAACGTATTAATAGTGGTGAAACGGCGGCGACGGATGGGCACGGGCGGCGTCTAGGCGATGTTCTCGGAGGTCACCACGCAGCTGTGGTCCTTGTCCAGGGCGGAGATCTCGGCGACATCGCCGTCCTCGAGGACGAAGTCGAAGACGTCGAGGTTGCTGCGCATGCGGCTCTCCGACGACGACTTCGGCAGCGTGGCGATGCCCTGCTGCACCAGCCAGCGCAGAATGATCTGGCCGACGTCCTTGCCGTACTTCGCGGCCAACCGCTGGAGCACGGGGTCTTGGAAGAGCCCGATGGCGCCGTTGCCGAAGGGGCTCCAGCCCTGGACGGCGATGCCGCGCGCCTTGCAGAAGTCAACGAGCGCCGCCTGCGTCCTGTAGGGGTGCAGCTCGATCTGGTTCACGTGCGGCGCGACCTTGCAGGTGGCCAGCAGCGGCTCCAGATGGCGAACCAAGAAGTTGGAGACGCCGATGGCGCGGGCACGTCCCGAGGCGTAGATCTCCTCGAACACCTCCCACACCTGGGCCCGCAGGCGGTCACCGCTCTCCTTGTCCGTCCAGCCCTGCAGGCCGGGCCAGTGGACCAGCAGCAGATCGACGTAGCCGAGGTTGAGCTCGTTCAAGCTGCGCTCGAAGTCGCGGCGGAGCTTCGGGCGGATGTCGAGCGAGGCGTCGCGCAGGTAGAGGTCCATGTCCGCGGTCGTATCCAGCTCGTTAAACGCCACCGACACGCGGGGGTGAAAGAGCTTCGTCGTCACAAAGATGTCGCTCCGCTTCACTTTGCCCTCCGCGAGCTCTTTGCCGATGGAGTAGCCCAAGACTTGGTGCGTGTTGTACATCAGCGCGGAGTCGAACAGCTTGTAGCCCGAGCGGAACGCAGCGGGAATAGATGACCAACCCTCCTCGGGTGTGAACCCGATGAATCTCGAAGAATCGGTCCAGTTGCCGAAGGCGCAGCCGAATCCTAAGGCTGGCAGCGCGACGCCGTTCGAGAGAACGACCGTTTCTTTGCTGTCGGAGCTCATGGCTAGAGGCTGTTGTTAGAGTGTACAGGTGTACGAATTCGATTGTGATTCCTACGTATGCAAGACGCGAAGATATCGTCGTCGAATCGGCAGTTGGGCGTCCTAAGCGACCATCTTCGACGCCGCCGCCGCCGCCAAGATTCGTCATCGTCGTCGTGTCAGAGCCGTTGGGCCGCGACGACGACGACGCCGAACACGCCGACCCCACGTACATTATCATAACCGTCATATGATTAACAGTGGGCAGTATGGTGGACAGTATATGTACCTCCGGTGGTCGCCATTGGAAGTTCCCGTCGCCCTCGTCGCCGCGTCTCGTCGCCGCTCGATTCGAACGCCAACGAACGTTGCCAACGAACCTTCGAGGAGACCGGCCCTTTTGCAGGCATCACCGCCACTGCTTCGGACACTTCGAAGCGCCCGCAATTGTGCTTCAGACGGGGCCTCGCGAACACTCCGCCACACGACACGACGCCACCTCCGTCACAGGCAAACGACCAGCGACGGGAGAATTCGTTGTCTGCTTCTGAGGCGCTCAGCTGTACATTATTCTTGCACATTCCATCGCCGACGCAGAGCCAATGGCGAACAACAAAAACCAGCCGCGCAACAAGAAGCGCGCGGAGAAGGTCAAAGAGCTTCTGGACCGGCGGAAGGCGCGGCAGCGGGTGGCCAGCGCCACGAACATCGACAACGCCGACGTCACCAACGAGATGATCGAGCAGGAGCTCGTCGCCGCGCAGTGCAAGCGCGTCGCGGCGTCTCTGCCCGAGTTCTTCGACAAGTGCCGGCCGATCTCGACGCGACGCTCCATCGGCGACGCGAAGCAGCGCGTGGCGCAGTCGCTGCTGGCGTCACTGCCGACGCAGCCGCTGAAGCGGCACGTGGGGTGGCTGACGGCGCAGCAGCAGGACGCGAAGAGCGACCTGTCGCTGACGGAGGAGATCGCGCTCTTCGCGAGCTACGTTGGGGTAAGAGACGCGCTGACGCTGCCCGCTGCCCGCTGGCCGCTGGCCGCTGACCGCCACCTGTGCATCTGTAGCTGACGGAGACCGAGCGACGCGCTCGCGAGTGCGTGCTGGAGGACCTGCAGGAGGCCGCGCGCGCGCGCTGGGCGGACGCGGAGGTGGTGGCCTTCGGGTCGTACGCGGCGGGGCTCTCGATCTTCAGCAGCGACATCGACCTCGCCGTCCTCTCCGCCGCCGCCGAGGCCCACGTCGCGCGGCCGCGTTCCGAGCTCAGCGACGAGGACGAGGACGGCGACGGCGGCGACTGTTTCGTCGTCGCGAAGCGGCCGCGGCTCAGCGGCGCCGGCGCCGACGCCGCGTCGCTGGAGGCGGTGCGCAGCGCCCTGCGGCCGCCGCCTGCGGCCACGGAGATGCGCGTGGAGCTCGACGAGGACGCAGCCGATGCGGCGCCGGAGGCGGAGGGCGCCGTGGAGGTCGCCTGGACGATCGACCGCTCGACGGCCGCGGCGCCGCTGCAGCCGCCGCGCGCCGGCGAGCGCCAGCTGGGCACCGTGCTGCCGTCGCTGCTGGGCAAGCGCAGCCGCGCAGACGGCGCCAGCGACGCGGACAGCTCCGTCGACGTCGACGTCGACAGCGTCGCGGCCAGCGACAGCGACTCGCAGTCGTCGCGGTCGTCGCGGACGCACACGAGCGACCTCTACGGCGTCGGCCAGCAGCGCCGCGCGCTGCTCCCCGCGCGCATCGACCCCGCCGCGAAGCCGCCCGGCTACACGCGCTTCGCCGACGCCGACGAGGCCGACGCGCTGCCGCTGGACCTCGACGTCGGCGCGGCGGACGGCGGCGGCGCCGGCGGCGGGCGGCGCTCGCTGCCGCAGGACGCGCTCGACTTCGCCAACGCCATCGACCTGTCGGCGCTGGCGCCGCCGCCGGCGCCGCTTTCGGCGCTGGCCGCGCGGCCGAGGCGACGGCGAAGCGGACGCGTGCGCGCCGCGTGGTGCTGCTGCGGCAGCTGAGCAGCCAGCTGCGGCAGCTCGACTGGACGACGCAGCTCGAGCTGCGCCACCGCGCCAAGGTGCCCATCGTGCACCTGACGCACCGCTGCGGCGTGCAGAGCGACGTGATGCTCGGGCTGAACGAGGACGACACGCTGCGGCTGGCGCGCGCGATGGCGGCGTGCTGCGGGCCGCGCGTGCTGTTCGAGCTGTCGGCGCTGCTGAAGCTGTTTCTGCAGCAGCTGCAGCTGGACGAGCCCTTCACGGGCGGCCTGGGCTCCTTCAAGCTCTACGTGCTGCTCACCGCCTTCTGCCAGCGCCACCCCGAGCTGCTGGGCCGCCACCGCGACCGCGCGCGCAGCCCCTCGACGATCTCCGACAGCGACAGCGACAGCGATAGCGACAGCGACACGGACGGCGACGGCGACGGAGACGGCGACGGCGGCGGGGCCAACACGGGGCTGCTGCTGCTGCGCTTCCTGCAGCACTTCGGCCGCGCGGCGCACCTCGGCGCCGACACCGTCGTCACGCTGACGCTGCCCGCGCCGCCCGTCGCGCCGCGCGCCGCTGCGTCGTCGTCGACGGCGGCGGCG
>SMOI01000183.1:16199-31464 GCA_008000375.1 Poteriospumella lacustris
TTTCGGGTCAAATAGACAGACCGTTTCATATTTCATCATGCATCGACTGATGACCTCGCTCTGATCCAAAACGAGGGATAATACTGAGACATTGAGATGGTATTCCTCAATGTTAACATAGAACATTTACAATATTTTTAATCCTTCCTTTCTATTTGCTCTCAGGAGTCGCCTTCAACACTGCGGCAGCTTGGGCAAGAAGGGCATTAATGTCCGCAGGTCGTTCACTGAAAATCATAGTGTTGCTCTTCTCCGCCATGGCTTGATACACTTGAATGTACTGTATAACCAAGCAAAATATCGTAAGTAAATGATTAGACAATAAAATGTCAAGGAAGCACTGGAAGCAGCACTTACCTCCTTCGCCACTGCAAGCTTAGCAGCTTCGGCAGCATTTGCTTCAGACAATGCCAAGGCGATTGTCCGAATCGCCTCCGCCTGAGCAGTCGCCAAGGCAATTTTGGCCGAAGCTTCACCTTCCGCATGAAGCAAAATCTCTCTCTTTCGAGCTTCGGCTTCATTGGTAATCTTGATCAACATACCCTCGGACTCATTGGTCATCTTTATCTTCGTTCCTTCGGATTCAAGCTCTTGCGACTTCTTGTTTCCTTCTGCCTCCAACACTTTCTTTCTTCTTTCACGCTCAGCCGCCGCTTGCTTGTCCATTGCTTCCGTGATAAACTTATCAGGCGAGACCTCAGTGATCTCGTATCGCTTAATCTCCAAGCCCCATGCTTGGGCAGACCCTTGCACCGATTCACGGATGTAGGCATTCAACTTTGCTCGAGCATGAAGAATTTCATCTAATTCCATTTCACCGATGGCAGCGCGCATGGCTGATTGGGCTTGTTGTTTGACTGCGTACAAGGGGTTCTTGGAGCCATAAGCCGCCCGTTCGGCATCGATGAACTGACAATACAAGTTTCCCGATACGTGGACGTGCACGTTGTCCTTGGTGATAGCAGATTGCGGCGTAATAGACAAAGCCTTCTCACGCATATCAATGACGTAGCGGATGCTGTCCAATCCAGGAACAGCAAGGAACCAGCCACCTTGTTCAATGGAGTTCAGCTTTCCAAGTCTCTCAACCACCATCATGTACCCTTGAGGACAAATGTTCAAGATAGTGTTGGCCTTGGCCTTGGGCCATCTATCAAGATCATCATCTACATCGAAAAGTAGGGAGGACATGTGTCTTCTGGCAAAGGGCACTGTGTTTCCTAATGCCACTGCATTTCTTGGGGTGACAAACTTGGTCTTCGTCACCACCGATAATGTTCGTCGAACTCCGAACATGGTGATTTATATTCGACACACAACAGAATATGAGAGGTGAAACGATACATATCTGTGGTTGTTCGCTTTCTTTCGTTTGCTTCGTCCCAACACTCGTGGTCGTCTTCTTCTCTCGCGCTGCTTCTTTCTTCTTCGACCTTCTTTCGCAGTGACCCTAAACTTACGCAACAACTGTGGTGTAAGAATCTGACGTCATATTCGACGGTGATCATGTGACCACCACACATTGTTTACTGACACACGCAAGGCGATCAGCAACGATGAGAGAGAGCCGCTGTGAAATTTCACCGTTTTGGTTGGTGTGTGGCGAGAGAGTAGAGAGAGAGCGAGAGAGAGAGAAAATGGCGCTTCCTCCTTTTTTTGACTTGTGCGGATGCGGTGACCTTCACAATAAAATGGTGAGGAATTGATCAATACTTCGTTACCATTGACTTCATGTGTTCTCATCGGATTCTTACATGATGATAGTCGCAACCTGAGGAAGAAGTGGACGCCTTTGGTCGAACCATTGTTCGACGCTTCGATCGTGGTGGTCGTGATGATGACCGTGTCATGGATCGACCACGCGATCGAAGCCGCTCTCCCGAGAGATTTGATCGAGGAGGCCGCTTTGATGATGGACCGCGAGGTAGACGTGGTGGCGGCTATGACGATGGATACTACAATCACCACCACGATTACCGAGGTGGACGACCTTCTTACCCAGACGATTTCTCTCGCCACCCTCCTCGCCCCTACGATGACTACTACCCAGCAGGTATGATCGGCGTGTACAATCTTCAATGTTCCTTCGTAACTTACATGAATGCTATTCAGGTCGAAGCGATCCTCCTGTCCCTGCACCTCCAAGCGAGCCGTACCCTCCTGCACAACAGCGAGCATCTGCCAACCCCATCAATCCTTTGATGTCGTTCAAGAACTTTGTTCAAAACCAAACAGAGGATTTACCCGTCGAGGAGTTCCAAAGAAGATACGAGCAGTACAATTTGGATTATTTGGTGTATTTCTCCGATTCCTTTTTCAAGGCCAGCAAGGCAGAGGAGTGGTTCCAGGACCGCTACAACCCCAGCAATATTGTCAATATGGAAAGAGATTCTGCAGAGAACTCCCGCATTGAAGCAGAGAAATTCAAAAGCGCTCTTTTGAGAAATCCGGCTGAGGTCATTGCTGCCTGCTCACTTGAACCGTCGGCAAGAAAGTTCCGAAAGTCGATGTCATCGTCAAAGCCTGTCACCGATGGAAACGCCACCGCCGAAGGTACCACTGATGGTGGTGAGACTGTTGTTGCTAAAAGCAACGAAGACGTTGCCGGAAGACATTTTTCAGGTCACGAGAATCGCACCGTGTACTTGTCGGGTGTCCACGCTTGCTGCCCCAAGAGCGTTTTGACGGGCGCCATCATTGCACGCTTGCGTGAGACCAACGTCGAGAATTCCGCTCTCAGTGTTGAAGACATGACACCTGAGCGTATTCTCATTTCTCAGCCGATGTGGAGCAACCGTGTTTTGGATAAGTTTGAGCGTTCGGCGTGGGTGGTTATGCCCACAAGCGAAGGTGTGAAAATGGCGATTGATGCACTCAACAATCTGGAAGTTGCGGTTCCGCTTAAAGGCGCTGCTGCGGATGCCACCTTCAACTTCAAAATTGAAGCTTCCCGTCATTTTGTCCATCGCTCTAGCACCGCTCCGTTGCCCGAATATCTCGGCTTCTCGGTGCGCATGAAGGAGGACATTCGTCGCGCGATTTTGTTGGCCAAGTTGTTGGATGAGGAACGTGAAATTCCTGTTGAAAATCGCGTTGGATCGATCCTTCGCGAGGATACCGTTGTACAATCGGTGAAGCGTATGTCCGATCACATGGATCTGTTGATCGCCTACCTTCGCCGTGTGCATTACGTGGCGTTTTACTCCGCGCGACGCTTCCGCGACGAAGCTCACATGTTGCTAATGTCGCCCTGCGTTGCCTACCGATCGAAGCCGTTTGCTTTGGTTGGTGAGGGAGACAACGCGGAAGGGACGGTGTATTCTATTCCTGCCGAAGCGGACGAGCTGACGACCACCGATTTGCAGGATATCGCCCCTGTCACGCACTCTGCGGAGGAAGAAGCAGTTCTTGCTGCGGCTGAAGCGCAGAATGAAGCCGCTTCTGCGCCTACCAACGCTGAGGAAGAGGAAACGAAGGACACGGAGGCTACTATCACTGAGGAAAGTGAAGAAAAGGCGGTGGCTACCGAAGTGTCCACGGCAGTGGTTCCAGCGGCGACGGCCGGTGAAACCAACTCGGTCGGTGTTCGTGTGAACGGTCGTTTCATCGTGACGGCGGATCGTAAAATGGAATCATTGATTCGAGACTTGAGAAATCGTATCCGCACTCGTCGTGCTCAGTCTGGTGGCCTTGTTGATGAAGAAGATGCGAAGAAACTCGAAGCTCTCCAGGAAATCACGTTCGAGAAGTTTGTCCGAGAGAACAGCAGCATTGAAGCCAATGAGAAGTGCCGTTGTTTGTACATGAACTGTGGAAAGTTGTTCCAAAACTCTACCTTCATTGTGAAGCATTTCCGTTTGAAGCACCCTGGCGCGGCGGATGCCGTGTTGTTGGCTGATGCGGAACCTTTCATGCGGCGCCGTTTTGATGATGAAGATATCAGTCAACGCCCGTTGCCCCCTATTGAAGTGGATTTCAACAATCGATTTGAGTTCAAAACCGTCCGTGATATCATGGAGAAGTTCCAAAAGGCGAAAGCCGCGGGCTCGTACTTCAATATGGGTGCGAGTGGTGCCAACAACGGTGGTGGTCGCTACAGCAGTGGTGGTGGAAATGGTAATGGTCGTCATCCTCGTGATCGTGACCATCGGGATGCTCGGGACAATTACAACAACAACAATCCTCGAGACAATTACCGCAACAATCGCTTCAACAATAACAACAACAGCTCGTCCAGCTTCAACAATCGCGATCAATACCGCCAAAGCCATGGCAACAAGCGTAATCGCGATTCGTTCGAAGGAGGCGAGTCCGCTGCTGAGGGACGTTTCAAGGTCACGGTTTCTGGTGACGATGCGCCACCCTCCACCAACACTGGTCGTCCTTCCTTCGGTGGTAATGATGTCAAAGGAGCCGCCCCAGCTCCGCGCAGATATATGGATGTCGATGCTCCACGGGTAAGTTTCTTTACCTTTTTTTTTCGTTTTCTGTATTTTCTCGGCCACTGTTGTTGTGCGTTTCTTTTTTTGGAGTTGTTGGTGATTCCGAGTTTGTGATCCACGATTAAGTCAAAGTTGTACTCGTGCCATGAATATGACTGGTTACAATTGTGGGAAAGTGAGTGGTGCGTAACCGCACCCGCCGCCACGGCGTCGACTGGTACCGCACTCTGTTCATCCACAGATGCGTTTCGTAACGATGTCGTCCAGTATGAGATCATATGGTACTTGTTGTCAGTCATCCTTCATGCCGCCTCGTTTTACATGTCATCGATTGGGTATATTCGGGTGGTGTCTGGTCTCTTCGTCACGGTTCGCGATAGACTTCATAGCGTATGACTTCCACAGCGGAAGGGGATTAGAAACACGTACGATACGAGGAGTTTATTGCAGTGCATAGTTTTTATGGACTGTACCTTCTCACGAGGGGCTTCTACTGGTCGCGGTGGACTAGTTTCACAAACGTCACACTTTGTTAGTACGTTTTATGGAGTTGAATCGGGGGCGGGAAGACTTTAGAGTGCACCTGAAACAACCCATCGGTGATGAGGATTGGAAGGGGGGTACTGACGGGCATGTTGCTTCACCGCACGTGTGCGTATTGTCTTATTTCCGGATAAGGCAACACGGCAGTACGAAATGATGGGATCTGGGAAGAGGATCTGTTTTACCTGACGAGGTGTTCCTGGGGGCGCTTTCTACTACAAAGCCACCTCCGTCGTGGATGCCTTCGTCGTCGTGTGGGCGATCGTCTTCGTAGGCACAGCAGTGTGTTGTGTGTGTGTGGTGTTTGTTGTCGTCTTTGTCTGATTCTTTTCCTTTTCACCCCTCGATTCTGTTCGCTTTGAATGGCGTTGGCTAATCTCTTTTGGTGGTTGTTTTATTTTTGTAGGATACTACCACAGCTGGAACAATTGATTACGGTTCCATTATTCCGAACATGGCCGGCAAGCGTCGCAAGCTGAGTGGGAAGGTGACGGACCCGTTGTTGTCCTCTCCTCCTCCGGCAGCCGCGGCACCGTCAACGGATGGCAACTAAAAAGAAAGAAGCGATCCCTGTGGATCAAGAGTGTCGTGGATCTTTTGTTTGTTTCTCTTTTTCTTCGTTGGTGTGGTGGTTCTCCGTTTGCCACCATAGCGATGCGGTTGTCATTTTATCCTCAGGGTCTGCGATGTGGCCCGCTCTCATCATATGCAGTCGCACATGCACATCGTCTGCCTGCATGTTGCTCATGATTTAAGTATATATCCCTGTCGAATCTCTCTCCTCGTCTGTGCTACGAACGTTGAAAATGTGCTTCACAGGTTGTTGGCCAGAAGAGACAAGAGAGGAGCCAGATGGGATAGCGACTGTGTGTCCTGAACGAGTGTCCGAGCCACCTGCAACTGCACACGTCGTATGGAGAGGGGGGGGTTGATGATAGGGGTAATTTAACTTTGCATAACGAACAACGAGCACAGCAACGAAGAAAGAAAGAAGACAGGGAGAAACATCCGCCGGGGTGAGCAAGAAGCAAAGGCAGCGAAGCAACGAAAAGAGAGGAGGAAGGAGAGTGGGAACATGCTGGATTGTCTGTCAGGCACTGCTGCTATCGTCATGAGTGATGAGCGGCAACCCGGGACTGGGGAAAGAACCAAGAGTGGAGGGAAGTTCTACCTACGCAGAGTGGAAAAAAAGAAAGGAATAATCAAGCAAAAGAAATAAATCAACGACATCCTGATGCACACGACTGAGGCCACCGTATAGGTGAGCGAGGGGGGGGGGGTGATGGCGACGGCGGCGGCAGCAGCAGTCATGCACCAGCGATGCGACAGCAATCTAAGGAAAGGGCCAAAGCAGTTCCGTTGCGAGGAGAAGGAAGAGCCAAAGAGGATTGGTGCTGATAACGGTCTGTTGACCATACAGGCAGAGACAAGAGGATGGGGGAGGGGATGGGTGAGAAGAAACAGGGAGGGGAGAGGGGTGGTGGAGGATCGGTAAATATTTTTGGATGTGAGACTATCCATATTCGTATCAATATGTAAGTGTATGCAATTGATGTATAAGAGTTATGAGTTCGAGCGGCTCCCGGGGGGCGGGGGCGTACACCGAAACGGAATGAGGATGAGGGTGTCCGACAGCGAAGAATGACGAACGCATGAGCAACGATACAACGTAACAACGAATGCACAACGATACCGTACCAATACAAAAACACACAGCCAACAATCTTATAAGACCCTATCTTCAATTAGCGGGGGCGATCGCCGTGAAGAATTCGCTCAAACGGGTATCCATGCCCGTGGGCACAGTCACCGATGTCCACAGAGCATTCAATTCACCGAAATCCACCGAGGCACGTGTCGATTTCTTCGATTCATTCGCCAACATGACACGACGGACGGTGACCTTCTGACTCACTTCCAACGACTGTTGCGTCGTCAACAACACCTCAAACAACAAGTTATCTTCGGGATACTTCGTCGCTTGGGTACCCGCCACTGCTTCAATGTTAATACCCGGGATGAAGGTTCCTTCTTGACCTAAGTGTTGACTCTGTAACTGTTGCCAATGATTCACCACCAATTTCGATCGAATGGGAAGAGGCTCATCCGCACTGGGTGATTTCAAGGCGGCCAAGATGCGTTCAGCAATGTCCGTGTACTTCGCCGGATCGGAAATGGCCACAACCACGGAAATACCAAAATGGTAATGGAATCGAACGATTTCGTCGACTGGTAGCTGGTTCTCCTTGACGTCCATCAACGCGACCAGTTCTGCTTCGATGGTCGGCAAGTCATCCACCTCCACTTTCACAGAGCCATCGTCACCCAGATTCTTCGAGAACCAATCCATCAATGCCGCTTGTCGCTTTTGACCGGTGGCATGAATCAAATACGCGTACGCGGCAATGACATTCGGCTCTGGATTCTTCACCAAGACGGGAATACTCTCTACTCCCGGAGGAATGGGCAACGATTCCGCGAGTTGAACACCTTCTTCGAACAGTTTCTGTTGCTCGGATGGATCAGGACACACACGGAACTTCTCATAGATCACGTGAGATTCTTTCTTCAAATCGAAGCTGCCAGGAGTGTGATATTGTAACTCAAAGACGAAATTGGTCGACGCATTGCGGTAGGTATCGTTGATTCCCTGATACATGTCACCTGTACAAGCACACAGCATCGTTGATTAGGTGGCGGCGGGGCAAAAAAATCGAAACAAAACGACACCAATGAAGTACCTTTCTCCCAGAAGTTCTTGAACTTGTTACCAGGATTGCCCATTTCCTCCAACTTGGCACGGGTACTGAGGACTACGCTGACGTATTTGTCATCAGGTACCAACATGGTATACCGCAAAGCATCACCAATCGCCTTGACAATTCCCACGACGTCGACTTTGACGTCGCTTTTGCCTTCACGGGCAAGACTACGTTTCTTCGCTTCAATATCGCCCTTGATTTTTCGCTCCAATGACTCACGGGTCTTGAAACGGTGATGCAAGCCAACCAATTCACCTCCACATTCCTTCACCACTTCTTGGAGGAAAGGAGTAACCGATTTCTCCACTTCCATGGCCGATTGCAGCAACTGCGTTAGTGCCTCCTGCAGTTTCTTCTCGTCTCCTTCAGTGAACGATTTTCCGGTATCGATGGCCTGTTTGATCTTCGCACGAAGTTCGATAACCTCGTGTTTCAAGGCTTGAACATCATCGCCCAAATCGGAAGCATCTACAGGCTTCTTTGAATCTGCGTCGAACGCATTCAGCAATCGTTGTGCCTCAGACGAGTTAGCAGATGCTCCAGCGCCCATTGTTGTTGGTCGTTCGTTCTATATCGTTGAAAATTGGAGTGATGAATGTCCCACTGTTGAAAGTGTTCTAACTCGCACAACAGGTAGGTTGCAATGGTTGGATTGTGAAGAAGAGTAACGGTTTGAGCGATATTCCATCGGTGACATCAAAACTGGTTCCGGAAGTTCTGTCTCTGCCACCGCTGTTCCATTTCTGGACCCATTCGGAATTGTACGTCTTGTTCTTCATGTGCACTCATCAGTCAGTGAGATGCTGTCGTCAGTTGTACATTCCAGATTTTGTTATTGTGAGCGGTTAGGTGGCGAAACGGCTGTCCGTTTGCTGAGTGCGCTTGCCTTGGAACACCCCTAAAACGATACTAAAATAGATGATTGATTGAGATTGGCCCGGTCATTCATATTTTAATAGTTGTTCGCTGACGAATGTGGGGTACGCAGCTTTCCCGAAGACTACATATTTCGTGAAAAGCAAATAGGTAAATATTTACCACACTCAGTCATTGCTGAATCAATCGCCGCGTTCTTCTTGTGACACATCGTCGCGAAATGCCTATGTTACAAAGGGAAATTCCAGTAAATACGCAGGTCTTTATGTTGCATTATTATAACTATCATGAAGCAAATGTAATTCCGCGATGCAAGTTGGCCCGCCGTCTGCATTCAGTGGTCCCAGATGCCACAGATATTCCTATTATCAGTGCACGATCAATATCCTTTCCGACGCATGTGAACTATGCAACACTTTCCAGGGAATTCCAGGTGATCACTTTCCGTTTTCTTGCATGCAAACGATACAGCGGACATGGAAGGCCTGTACGACGAGTTGCGTGCCGAAGAACGGAGGCAAATCACACGACCGGCACCAGTACGAAATGAACGTCTGCTGAGCATCGAGAAATTGGATTGGGAAGCACGATTCCCACCCAAACAGAAAACATTGCGCGGGCGAACCATCCAGAAGGTGGTGATATCGAACAGCACGTTGGTGATCGCCGCCAACGGCAACAGCATTCTCCGATGGAAACTCAACGGGAAGGACTTCGACGAGGTGGAGCTTCCCTGCAAAGCCGACGATGCCGTGGAGCAACTGTTTCTCGATCCGAGCGCGAACCATTTGTTGATCGGCATGAAGAGCGGCGATGTGTATTATCTGCACAGCAAGGCGACGAAGCCGAAGAAGCTGTCGAAGATCCAGGGCAACTTGGAAAGTGTGGCGTTCGATCCCAACGCCACGTCGGAGGCGTCCACGAAGTCGTTTCTGGCGGGAACCAGCACCGGCGCGATCTATGAGATGTCGTTGGATGCGAGTGGGAAGGAGAAAGTGTTCCAGTTGGTGCACCAGCTGGACTCGCCGATGGCGGTGACGGCGATCCACTTCGAGACGTTTTCGGACGCCGAGTTTCGTCTGTCTCAGAACGTGGGGTCGACGGGGTCGGCGGCCACATCGGATCAGCGACACTTGGTGTTATTCGCGACGACGTCGCCTACTCGGCTGTACCACATCGTGGGCGGGGCGTCGCTGCAGACGGTGTTTTCGGAGGCGACGGAACACGGAGAGCTGCCGTTCACGGAGCTGCCCGGCGACTTGCAGCGTGCAGAGCTGCGTGCGTATCCGATCGGCAGTCCGTTGAAGTCGAAGAGCTTTGCATTGATGACGGCGGCGGGCATCTACTACGGTCCGATGGCGGCGTTTGCGTCGAGGTAAGTGACGTGCGAAGCGGCGTGTGCATGTTCGGGGCAACGACCGGGGCTGACGATGTGCGACGGTTGACGTGGTTACAGCGGTGCGGATGCGAACATGGAGGCGCACATCCTGCCGTTCCCACAAAGCATGGTGCACGACGGCGGAGCCTTCCAGCCGCTGTCGTTCAGCACGAGCGAGTTCCACTTCATCGTGCTGAGTCCGGACGCGGTGCAGATCGTGTCGTCGCTGAACGGCGACCTGGTGGAAGAGGAGCGTCTGATGGCGACGGACGGAACGCCGCTGGGCATGGTGGGCGACATGGTGCGGGTGGCGCACCTGCTGTACACGTCGAACTGCATCTACCAGGTAGGCGGTGGACGCGCGGTGGCTGTGGCAGCGAGAGGCGACGCGGGCTGACGGAGTGTGGCTGTGCTGTTGTCCGCGGTGTAGGTGGCGCTGGTGAACGAAGACCGCAACGTCTGGCGCACGTTTCTGGACAAGGCGGTGGCGTCGGGCGAAGAGACGATGTTCGACATGGCGACGCTGTACGCGAAGACGCTGGTAAGCGCTGCCGCATCGGTCCGAGCTGCCGTCGACGCCGTCGGTGACGTGTGTCTGTGTCTGTGTCTGTGTCTGTGTCTGTGTGTGCGCGGTGATGTGTGCAGGAGCAAAAGCGGCTCGTCCATCGCACGCGCGCAGAGTTCTACTACACGGCGGGTCGTCTGGACAAGGCGGCGGGGTACTTCGCGAAGTCGGGTCTGCAGTTCGAGGACGTGACGATGCGGCTGCTGGTGGACTGGAAGTCGGCGTGGGAGCAGCACGCGTCGTCGGTCGGCGTGAGCGGAGCGAGCGCCAACTCGCCGATGGCGGGGCCCAGCCACAAGACCGGCGCAGCGACGAGCGGCGGGTCGGCCAACGCGGAGGCGCTGTCGCTGGTGTGGTGGAAAGAGGTGGACGCGGCCACGCCGCTGCGGCTGTATGTGCTGGAGATCTTGAAGGCGCTGCCCGCACCGATGAAGTCGCAGAAGACGATGCTGGCGATCTGGCTGGTGGAGATCTATCTGCACCAGATCGCGGCGGCGGAGAACTACGAGTCGCTGGGGCTGTACAACAGTCCGCAGACGGCGCCGACGCTACGTCGCGACGAGATCACGAGCGACTTCCAGCGGTTTCTGCGGGACTTCAGCATGCATCTGGACTATCCGACGGTGGTGTCGCTGATCACAGCGCGCAACCAACGCAGCTTGTTGCTGTACTTCACGCGCATCATGGGCGACTACCACCGCGTGGTGAGCATCCTGATCACGTCGCAGAAGTACAGCGAGGCGCTGAGCCTGTTGATGGACGCGCAGACGGAGAAGATCGAGCTATTCATCTACAAGATCGCGCCGATGCTGATGGAGCACGAGCCGGAGCGCACGGTGGAGATGTTGCTGCGCAAGGAGCACCTGTCGTTCGCGAGTCTGTTGCCGATGATCATGCACTACACGAGCAAGCTGGACGAGCGCGTGTTGCAGGCGGAGAAGTACGCCGACCACGAGGACGTGATGCACGTGGAGGACAACTACGCGATCCGGTACGTGCAGCAGCAGCTGGAGCGCTGCGGCATCTCGTTGTCTTCGTCGTCGACGGCGACGGAGGGCGGCGGCGGCGGCGGTGTCGGAGGAGAGGATGACGCCGACCGCGACGGCATCGACCTGGACCTGTGGGGGTCGAGCACGATCGAGCCGGTGTTGATCCACACGTTTGTGTGGCTGCTGGCGAAGTACGACCCGACGGGTCGCGAGGAGCGCCTGACGGTGCTGTTGGCGCGTCTGGTGCAGCTGCGGGAGATGCGGTTTCTGGACGACCACGTGGCGCTGGACATGGAGTACGTCCTGCGGATGTGTCGCATGTTCCACCGCAAGCGGAGCGCGATCCGCGCGTTGCTGTTGCTGCAGCATCGTCTGGCGGCGGTGACGGAGGCGCTGAGTGTGGATGTGGGGTTCGCGAAGGTGATCGCGCAGAAGGAGTGCGACGTGGACATGAAGAAGAAGCTGTGGCTGGTGATCGCTGGCCACCAGATCGCGCACGACGTGGACATCAAACAAGCGATCGCGGTGATCGCGGAGAGCGACGGCGTGTTGCAGATCGAGGTACGTAGTGACGTGGGAACATGGGCGATGATGCGACGTGTGTGTGACGTGTGTGTTTGTGTGTGGCGTGTGCTGGTGTAGGACTTGCTGCCGATGCTGCCGGACTTCACGGAGATCGATCTGTTCAAGACGGAGATCTGCTCGTCGCTGCAGGCGAGCTCCGACCGCATCCACGTGGTGCGCGAGGACATGATGCGGCTGGCGGAGTCGGTGGACCACACGGTGCAGGAGCTGGAGGCGATGAAGAACCGGTGCTACACCTTGTCGTCGAACTATCACCGCTGTGAGACGTGTCACGACCTGCTGCTGGGCAAGCAGTTCTACCTGTTTCCCTGCTCGCACGGCTTCCATTGCGACTGCCTGATCCAGCAGGCGCCGCGGATACTGTCGCCGGCGCAGTACCAAGCCTTCGCGGTGCTGGCGGACGCCATGAAGACGCTGACGTCGGGCCGCGGGAAGGAGTTCGACCACCGCACGCGGATGCAGGTGGAGAACATCCAGGCCGAGATGGACAACTACGTGGCGGCGGACTGTCCATTGTGCGGCTACGCGATGATCCAGAGTCTCAGCAGTGCGCTGATCGACGAGGAAGCGGCGACGGAGGCGAAGACGTGGGAGCTGTCGTAGGATCCGGGTGTGCGTGCAGCGAGGTAGACGTCAACGTGTAGATGAGGGTTTCAGAATGCATCATAACCGTAACCAGTTCTCTCAGACAACCAGCAAACGCACTGTCCATCTTTCAACGAATCATAGATCAGCGGGGCATCTCGAAGAGCTGCCATTAGTCTCCGTGCTGACTGCACGTGCAGCAACAGACCTCTCCGCAGTTCAGATTCGCAGGAAGGAATGGCACTCCTGCCAACGCTACTGTGCGAACTCAGTGCGTCGCTCGTGTTGTTGAATCGCTTAACAGAACAGTTTATGGTACATTTTTACACCCCACTCAGACACACAGACGCCTACAATCTACTGCTCACCATCACCAGTCACTACGCTCTCACGTTAACTCCCACGTCTTCGCCTCCGTCGCCGCTTCCTCGTCGATCAGCGCACTGCTGAGACTCTGGATCATCGCGTAGCCGCACAATGGACAGTCCGCCGCCACGTAGTTGTCCATCTCGGCCTGGATGTTCTCCACCTGCATCCGCGTGCGGTGGTCGAACTCCTTCCCGCGGCCCGACGTCAGCGTCTTCATGGCGTCCGCCAGCACCGCGAAGGCTTGGTACTGCGCCGGCGACAGTATCCGCGGCGCCTGCTGGATCAGGCAGTCGCAATGGAAGCCGTGCGAGCAGGGAAACAGGTAGAACTGCTTGCCCAGCAGCAGGTCGTGACACGTCTCACAGCGGTGATAGTTCGACGACAAGGTGTAGCACCGGTTCTTCATCGCCTCCAGCTCCTGCACCGTGTGGTCCACCGACTCCGCCAGCCGCATCATGTCCTCGCGCACCACGTGGATGCGGTCGGAGCTCGCCTGCAGCGACGAGCAGATCTCCGTCTTGAACAGATCGATCTCCGTGAAGTCCGGCAGCATCGGCAGCAAGTCCTACACCAGCACACGCCACACACAAACACACACGTCACACACACGTCGCATCATCGCCCATGTTCCCACGTCACTACGTACCTCGATCTGCAACACGCCGTCGCTCTCCGCGATCACCGCGATCGCTTGTTTGATGTCCACGTCGTGCGCGATCTGGTGGCCAGCGATCACCAGCCACAGCTTCTTCTTCATGTCCACGTCGCACTCCTTCTGCGCGATCACCTTCGCGAACCCCACATCCACACTCAGCGCCTCCGTCACCGCCGCCAGACGATGCTGCAGCAACAGCAACGCGCGGATCGCGCTCCGCTTGCGGTGGAACATGCGACACATCCGCAGGACGTACTCCATGTCCAGCGCCACGTGGTCGTCCAGAAACCGCATCTCCCGCAGCTGCACCAGACGCGCCAACAGCACCGTCAGGCGCTCCTCGCGACCCGTCGGGTCGTACTTCGCCAGCAGCCACACAAACGTGTGGATCAACACCGGCTCGATCGTGCTCGACCCCCACAGGTCCAGGTCGATGCCGTCGCGGTCGGCGTCATCCTCTCCTCCGACACCGCCGCCGCCGCCGCCCTCCGTCGCCGTCGACGACGAAGACAACGAGATGCCGCAGCGCTCCAGCTGCTGCTGCACGTACCGGATCGCGTAGTTGTCCTCCACGTGCATCACGTCCTCGTGGTCGGCGTACTTCTCCGCCTGCAACACGCGCTCGTCCAGCTTGCTCGTGTAGTGCATGATCATCGGCAACAGACTCGCGAACGACAGGTGCTCCTTGCGCAGCAACATCTCCACCGTGCGCTCCGGCTCGTGCTCCATCAGCATCGGCGCGATCTTGTAGATGAATAGCTCGATCTTCTCCGTCTGCGCGTCCATCAACAGGCTCAGCGCCTCGCTGTACTTCTGCGACGTGATCAGGATGCTCACCACGCGGTGGTAGTCGCCCATGATGCGCGTGAAGTACAGCAACAAGCTGCGTTGGTTGCGCGCTGTGATCAGCGACACCACCGTCGGATAGTCCAGATGCATGCTGAAGTCCCGCAGAAACCGCTGGAAGTCGCTCGTGATCTCGTCGCGACGTAGCGTCGGCGCCGTCTGCGGACTGTTGTACAGCCCCAGCGACTCGTAGTTCTCCGCCGCCGCGATCTGGTGCAGATAGATCTCCACCAGCCAGATCGCCAGCATCGTCTTCTGCGACTTCATCGGTGCGGGCAGCGCCTTCAAGATCTCCAGCACATACAGCCGCAGCGGCGTGGCCGCGTCCACCTCTTTCCACCACACCAGCGACAGCGCCTCCGCGTTGGCCGACCCGCCGCTCGTCGCTGCGCCGGTCTTGTGGCTGGGCCCCGCCATCGGCGAGTTGGCGCTCGCTCCGCTCACGCCGACCGACGACGCGTGCTGCTCCCACGCCGACTTCCAGTCCACCAGCAGCCGCATCGTCACGTCCTCGAACTGCAGACCCGACTTCGCGAAGTACCCCGCCGCCTTGTCCAGACGACCCGCCGTGTAGTAGAACTCTGCGCGCGTGCGATGGACGAGCCGCTTTTGCTCCTGCACACATCACCGCGCACACACAGACACAGACACAGACACAGACACAGACACA
>SMOI01000184.1:27288-66197 GCA_008000375.1 Poteriospumella lacustris
CGACAGTGACGAAGACATCGACGGCGGAGCCGTGCGATTCAACGCACCGCGATCACGGGCCGGACGATAGACATCGGGTTTGGGACAGCCACCACTTTGAGGACGAAGCCGACCACTGCCACGGCAGCAGCACTGTAACTATACTTATTCTTCGCTTTGTTCACCACGATTCTGAGTGCTCGTCGTTGCACCTGTCAGGACCTACTGTATGTCGCTCACTACCACCACTGTCAACTAACTGAGCATCGAAAGGGAGAACAAACGAGAGACGTATATAATTACAATGCCGCGGCGGCTTGTCGACCTCCAGTAGCCACCATGTCTCCTGTCACCGATGTCTATCGTCCGGCCCGTGATCGCGGTGCGTTGAATCGCACGGCTCCGCCGTCGATGTCTTCGTCACTGTCGCCCTCCAACGGGTTGCCGCTCTTCTCGTGAGCGAAGTCACGGTCTTCGTGTCGTCGCAGACGACGACGAGATCCCGCCGCCGGCGCCGCCGCCGTCGTTCCGATCGGCGTCGGTACGCCGCCCAGATCTGCGTTCAGGCGGGCACGTCGCTGGTCATCTTCGTGACCGAGCCCATCTCGGTCGGGCATGAAGCCGGCGCTGCGGTTGCCCGCGGCACGCGGCTTCGGCGGCGTCTCGAACTCCTCGCTGTGCTTCAGGATCGGCAGCGGCTCGTCGCGCACCTTCTTCTCCTCGCGGACGGGTGTCTCTGGTTGCTTGCCGTCGTCGATGCTGCTGCTATCCTTGTCGTCGGCGTCCTTCGCGCTGGGCTTGTCGTCGATCTGCGGCTTCGACTCTCGGCGCGGCAGCGGCGTCGGCGGATCGTTCGGCCGCCGCTTCTCATCCGCCTTCTCCACCGGCGGCTTCGACCCGAAACAGCCGCAGGTTGTGCTGGCTACCGGTGCTGTGGGCTTCTTGTCGTCTGCTTTCTTGTCGTCCGCCGGAACCTGGATTGTCGGCGGCGTCTTCGGCTCGGCTACGACCGGCGGAGGCGGCGTCGGCTTCGGAACCTCCTTCGGCTTCTCTGGCTCCTTCGGCTTCACGGCTTCCTTCGGCGGCTCTGGGGCCTTCACCTCCGGTACTGGCTGTCGCGGCTTCGCCTGCGGAGCCGGTGGTGGTGGGAGCCGTTGCTGCGACTGCCGCAGAATCGACGTGTCCTTCAGATCCGACCACTCCGTCGACCAGCGGAACGGCGAAATGCCCGTCACCACCGCGTCATACCGGATCGGCACTCCGCGCGTCGCGAACGATGTCGTCCGCAGATATGCCTCGTCGAAGAACGACACAAACCCTTCCACGTGCACCACGCCGTCCAGCTCGAACCGTCGCGCCAGCATCACCGCGTCTTCCGGCTCCAGACGGTCCGACGGAAACGCCGGCACCTCGACCGACTCCGACGCGTCGTCGTCGGTGCCATCGCGACTGTTCGCCTTGCCGTCTTGCGCATCGTCTTCGTCGTCGTCGTTGCTGTCGTCTAACGGGCTGCGCTCGTTGCCCGACTGGTTCTTCGGGCGGTTCTCTTTGTCGTCGTCGGCCTTGCGTTTGCCCGAGTACTTCTGCTTGATGGTCTTCGCTGCCTTCGTGTACAGCGTCTCGCACATCGACGAGTTCGCCGCCAGTCGCACCACATAGAACGCCGTCTTCCCGCAGATCTCCATCAGACTGCGCTCGAAGATCGCCACCTTCACCACGTCCTCCACCTCCGCCGTCGGCGCCGCCTTGTCGCTCGCGTTGGTCTTCTTCGCACTGCTCGACGGCTTCGACTCCTTCAGCACCGAGAACGATGTCAGCAGCTCCTCGCGGACGAATAACCACAGCGCCAGTAGCTTCTGGGCACTGCGATCCAGGCGGTTCGTGAAGTGTGACCGTCGCGTGTTCACGTCGTCGACCTCGTCCGGCTTCACGTTCGGATACACTTGTTCGTTCAGCGCCAGCATGTCCAGACTCATGCGCACAGCATTCGCCGCTGACTTCGCACACCGCAGCGTGTGAGGCGTGCAGAAGAAATCCAGAAACTCCGGCACATTCACCGCTCCGTTGCCGTCGTCGAACCGCGCCGCAATCAACTGCAGCTCCGCCTTCTGCACATTCTCCGTCGCGCCATACACTTGCTTCATGAACTCCAGCTTCGGCAAACTCGATACAATGTGGCCGTCCTCTGTCGCCAGCGCCATGAAGATGTCCTCGCGGAACTGCACAAAGTCCTTGCGCATGATCTCGATGGCTTCGCCGAGCTCGGCGTTTAGCGGCTGGATGTGGCTGAAGATCTCGCTCTCGTTTGTCGAGTGGATCAACTGTCGCACAGAGTCCAAGTCGCTGCTCGTGCCCACTACCCATTTCAATGTCTCCAATCGCTTCGTCGCGATCTCACTGCGTTGCTCCTCCACCGTCAGCATGTTCACCAATACTTCGATTTTGAACCGCAGCAAGTTCTCCTCCTCGTGGGATCGCTCTTGTGCATTCTTCAGCTGCAGTCGCAAGTCTTCGATCTGCCGCAGATATTCGGTGTTATCTTGCGGCTTGGAACTCGTGCAACCCATAGTGGCGACAGATGACTAGTTGTAGATGAAAACGTCTCGCGGAAAAGTCGATAATATAAACAATGATTTCACAATTTAAACTCTACGATATATATTCTTTTGTACCGCGACAATAGTCACGTGCTTTCTGATTCTATATTCTGTTTCGTAAAAGAAAAAGATGCATATGCAGGAGAAAGGATCTCGACTTTGTTTTCAAACGACGATGCGCCGATGGCAGTTCAAGTCCAGCAGAGGTCCAACGGATGAAACGCAAATCCAACCGACGGACTATTAGGTGGCGCCATCCGTCAGAGACAGCCCTCTGAGCATTGGCCCAACGGCCACCGCAGATCGTCATCGTGTCAAACTAAGTTCCGCTGTCGTGTCAGCTGCAATTTTTGGCGGTAAGTAATTAAGTGGTCTCTATTCTGTAGTTCTGGTCGAAGTCTCAGCAGATTATTGATAATTTTTCAGGTATGCTTATGAAAGGAAACAAAGGAGGGATCCAAAGACTTCATTTCTAAAGGTGCCAACTGTTGTGAAGAAAAAAAAAACAACAGTTCGATTCGTTGCCACGTCAATTGCCGCAGCAATTTCTTTTTCGCTCTGACGTCACCATTCAATCTGTCAGCCGATCACTTGTGTATTTGTGAAGTGTAATGGCGACGGTCAAGTCAGCTGACGACGGGTCCAATGTGGGCAAGAAACCGTCAAAGTTGTTACAGATCAATTGGTGGTATGGACTCGACAGCTGGGAGTCAGAAAGGAAGCTACATCTGCACCAGATGCAATCGAATTCGTTTTTCTTGTCCAAATTTTTATTACTGGCAATTGTTACATATATTGTCTTGCTCAACTGGTCCCACATCTTCTACAGCGTTCGCTTCGACGACTCGGTGTATGTGAATTTCTTCCTGACGGTACCGCTGACGGCTTTCTTCTGCATCTTTGTCACAGCTCTTCATGCACTGATACCACCTGAAATGATCGTTCATGATCGGTTTGTGCAGTTGATGATGTATTTGATGGCGCTGTGGATAGTCATAGCCTTCAACGGTGTTCAGTCGCTCCTGACCCGCTTCGATCTCTGTTCGCCGATGCGGATGGTTGCCGATATCGATTGCAGCGATGGTTTCTATTTCCCGGTGGAACTGGTCGTCATTGAGTTGTTTCTACCGGTGTTGATTCAGCATGCCTTTCCGAACTTCGGATGGGTGCCACTGCTCGCCATGTACCTCGTGGTGTTCGTCCTGGTGCTCACGTTCGCCGCGTATTCGGGCGCCGTAGAATCTGCTCCATTGCTGATAGTCTCCACCATTTACTCGTTGGGTTCGTTGTTTACATTGCGTAGTGAGGCATTGAAGAGTTATCAGCTCAGTTTAGACGTCGAAGAGCGACGTTCGATCGAACAAGAAGCCACCTTGGGCCAACGGTTGCGGACGATGATCAGTGGCGTGGCCCACGACTTGAAATCAGTACGTTCTCTCTTCTTGACGCTTATAACTTCGTCTTGTTTCTTACTTTTAATAACATTGACCTGTGTTTTCTTGGTGGATACAGCCGCTGTCGGCGTTGGCGTTGGGGTTGGAGAGCGTCAAGCAGCTGTCGCAGCAAGCGCAACAACAGACGAAACAACAGCAGCAGCTCCAGAAAGCCAGGGGACAAGTCTGTCCAGAGGCAGAGCGAGTGCAAAACGAAGCCAATGAATACAATAACATCATCGAATGGATGGAGGCCACCAAGGACGCCATGGCCACCATCATCAGTCGCTGTGTCGATGTCAATCAAGCCCTCAGTGGTGTACCTTTGACGCCGACGTATGGATTGGTCCATTTAAACGAAGAAGTCAACACCGTGATTCAATTTTATCGTGAAGAAAGTCCTCAAGCACAGATTACTGTGCGTTGGGAGCCTCATCTACCTGCCCAAGAGTCACTCCCCGCCGATTGTTGGTCCAACGTCGTGACCGATCGCGTATGGTTCGTGCAAAGTTTGATGTGTTTCGTCGGGAACGCGGTGAAGTTCTGTGATTATTCGTCTCAACGACGGCACGAAGTCGATGTCTCGATCACGTTGGTCGATACAGCGGCGGTACCGGGGGTCTCGTGCGATTCGATGTCGATGAAAACGATGCGTAGCAACTTGAAACGGAAGGTGTCTCGTTTACCCTCCACGCCCACCCCACCCACGGTACATACGAAGTTTATTCGCGTAGAGGTCCATGATTGTGGGGTAGGGGTAGCACCAGAAGTACGCCCGGCCTTGTTTACGTTCTCGGGGCATCGGTTGACGCAGATGCAAGTGGGTGGGACGGGCTTGGGGTTGTATACGATGGCGAATCGTATTGTCGCGTTAGGTGGTCGCTTTGGGTATTCTCCCCGGTATTTACCGACGGGAGAAGAGAAAGGGTCCATGTTTTGGTTCGAAGTACCGTACGATCGCGACGTCTTCGTCGAAGGAATGGACCCGCATCGCGGTGGCCGGCTACAGCAGCAGGGCGGTCATCACCATCATCCGCCGCATGGGACGCACAGCAATGGTGGCTCACCCCATCGGGTGAAGACGTCCCGTGGACCAACCACCACAACACCAACCATCGGTGCGGTCGCAGCGGCATCGTCGTCGTCAATCGGATCCAGTGGTCTCGACTCCGCGTTCGACGGGGCCTCGGACCATGACAAACTGGTACGTAGCCAGCAACTGTTGTTGCAATCGAGTGGCGAAGACTCCACGGACCTCGTCCCCGATTCCTTCTCGACGATCCAACCGATCAAACCCATCCACGTGCCACCGTTGAGACAGTCGCCGTCCAAGCGGGGCATCACACCCACGTTGCCGGCCTCCATGGACCTCGATGACCACGGAACCACCGCCACCGCTCAACGGAGGGCGATGACCATTGACCCTTCGTCTCGACCCCCGTCGTTTGTGACGTCGTTGGATTCGCAGGGTACCACCGGCCACGATGCTGCGATGGCGTCGGGTGTGGTGACCAACAGTCACAGCGCCAGTCTCAAGGTCGCCGTAGACGATCGTAGTGTTGTCTCCCTGGCCACGAGTGATCACCCCACTGTCACCCTGACTGATGCGTGGGCCTTGTCGCATGAACCAGGCGCCATCATCGAGGAGCAGCCAGGTGCGTCGACCGTGGTCGACGATGGAGTGCTACCGTCCACGGCGCCACCGTCGATGAAGCTACCGCTCGTCGACGAGGTGCCAGGAGGAGGCGGCGGCGAAGGCGGAGGCACACCGCCCAGCGCCATGCTGAAAGCCGTCGTTGACAAAGAACGTGGTCTGGGCCAACGGAAGGTGTCGTTCTCTGCGCTGCCTCAGACGGTGGCGGCATCGACCGTGCCCCCGCTGCCCTTGTCCACGATGACACCCGCGGCGGAGGATCAATCCTCCCCGTCCACCACCAGTGGAACCGCTGCGTCTACCACGGCGCGTGATCGTACGACGAGTGAAAACGATGCGATGTCGGTGATGTCGGTGGTCACGCCGCGTCGGGTCACGGGTCTCCGTATTCTCGTCGTCGACGACTCGTTGCCCATTCGTAAAATGTGTGCGATGATTCTGAAGCAAAAGGGTCACACCGTCGAGACGGCGTCGAATGGCAAAGAAGCGCTGCACAAGATGATGGCGTCGATTCTGGCCCGACAGATGCAAGAGGAACAGCAGCGACAGCTCTTGGGCATCCCCTCGGCCGCCAGCGGTGGTGGTGGGGACGATGGGAAACAAGCCTCCTACGATGATCTGACCGGTGGTGACGGCAGTATGAAAGGCAGTGTGAATGGCAGTGTAACCGGCAGTGTGAATGGCAGTGTGAACGGCAGTGGGAAGATCTTCACGGTCTCGTCGCGCTGTGAGACGCCGGGGGCTGCTGCGGATGCGACGGTGGTGAAGACGACCATTGATGCGATGGGTGGTGGTGGTGCTGCTGCTCCTGCTGCGGCTTCTTCTGCGACGGGTGCGAGAGTCACGGCAACGGCGGCCACCGTAGCGGCGGCGGCTGCTGCGCAATGTGAGAAACAGCAACAAGTCCTGCTGCGCCGTGGGTTTACGTTGGTCGGCCATCAGTTCTCGACGAGTTCGATCATGGATCACATCGTCGTCGACGCGACGAACGCGATGATCTACGATTTGGTGTTGATGGACATTCAGATGCCCGTGATGGATGGCATCGAAGCGATGCGTCGGTTCCGGTCGTTTGAAGAAGAATTGTTGTTGCAATCGACGTCGTTGGCCTCGACGTCCTCCGCGATCACGCGTGGATCGGTGGAAGATCTCGCGTCGGTGGCGCATTCGCAGGTGGTGGCGTTGCAGTTGCCGGTGATTGCGATGTCGGCGAGTTCGGACGGTGCGATCATTGCCCAGGCGATCGCCGCGGGCATGTCGCATTTCATTGCGAAGCCGTTTCAGATGCAGCAATTCGATACGATCATATCCGAGCTGATGTATTGACACCGCCCTCCACCACCCCGTCTGCTGTGCGTGCCCCAAGCTGTCGTAATACATACAGTACATACCCCGAGGACCCTGCCCCTCTCCTTGTCGTTGACCCTCCTGCTGCTGCTCTCCCTTCCCATTGGCGTCTTCTGTCGTGTTTGTGTGGGCGTGGGGGCTCTGTTTTGCCCCCATCCCTGCTCCCCTGCTCCCCTGCTCCCTTACCGTGTGTTGCTTGGTCTGTGGCGTTCGTTTGACGCGTGGTTTGTCTCCTGTTGGTTCGTTCGTTCGTTCGTTCGTTTGTCTGTTCGTTTGTGTCTCTCTGTCGTTTGCTCGTGGTGGTCCCAACGCGCTTCCCCCGACAAACGTCACTGTCCCTGTCGTTTCCCCCGTTTGAAGCTCCCCCCCCCGTTTGTTCTCCCGCGCACTTCTCTCGCGCGCTGCTCTTCCCTCCGTGTCTCTTCTCACTCGAATCTCTCTCGAATCTCTCTCTCTCTCTCGCTCTCCCTCTGCCTGTTTATTGTCCCCTTCGGCTCTCTGTCTCTCTGTTGGCTGTCATCTGTCTGATCTCCTCCCGCCCCCTGCTCCCCTTCCCCCTCCCCTTCCCCCCTTGTCTGTCGTGGATATACGTTATCGTTGCGCTCCTTTTGCTTTGCTCTTTGGTTTCGTCTCTCATCGGTGAACGAGGCTCTTCCCGTGGCCCAATCTCATGCCCCGTCCCCCATCGCAAGGCCCTGTCCAGCAGTGCTCGGCTCTGCTCGGCTCATCCTTCCCCCTGCCCCCGCTATATCTCCGCGCTCTCTTCGCTCTGTTTCTCTTTCTCCGTTTGTCATCTCTTACATTGTTTACGCAATCGCTGTCGGTTCGCTTCGGTTCGCTTTGGTTCGCTTTGTTTCGGGTCGCTTGTGTCGATGGTCGCACTGGCGTCTGCTGCGGGGCCATCGTTGCCTGCGTGTGTGGGCCTGTGCTGTGTATGCTCTTAGAGGAGGTGTCTGTCGGCTGTGCTGTGTCCTGTGTGTTTTCGTACAGTGTCTCTGCGCGGTAGACATTCCCCCCTCCCCCCGCGTATCTCTCTCACCATCATCGTCGTCTTTGTTACCCCCATTGCTGCTGCGTCCGCTCTGCTGAGCCAGTACCTGTGCCCTGCGTCTGTGTCCTGTGTCCTGTGTGTGCATTTCCTTTTGTAGTTCGAATGTGTCGTGGGTTGGGAGGGCCCCTCTGGCGGCCGCCCACCCGCTGCTCTATATTTACCTGTTCTTCCGTTCGTTTCCACTCAAAACGTATTCAACCATCAAACGAATCTCATTTCCATTGGTTAGGCGCCCTCGCTCGGCATCCGTCTCTGCTCCTCTCACGCAGCAGACCCCATTCCACCCTCTACACACCACCCCTTGTCTCTCTCATAGCTGTTACATACATTTGCTTCTCTCTCTCACTCGTTAACTCTCCCTCTGCCCCTGCTCTGTCTCTGTCTCTGTTGTTTGTCACTCTATTGTATGGTACATGGCTTCTCCTACCCCCTCCCCACTCCTCTTATCTCTCAAAGAGTATATTCGTTTCACAACTCGTCTATCTCTCTCCCCCCTCCCCTTCTCTTCCCCCTGAGTCTCTGTGTCTATATGTGTGTGTGTGCGTGCGCTCGGTGGGTGTGGTCGCGGCATGTTTGTCTCATGCAGGCAGTGACGGTCACTGCCACTGCCACTGCCACTGCCACTGCCACTGCCACCGCCACGGCCATTGTCATGGCCGCTACTCCCCGTGCCTCGTCGGTGACCCCGCGTTCTCTGTGCTGCCCCTGGTCCACACACCATGGTCCGGCAGCTGCTGTTGCTGTCTCTTTCATCACTTGTCTGTCCTGTTCACTTCGCTTCGCGTCACCCGATCGACGCGTCCTGTGTCGATGGGGTCGCCGGCCCTTAGAGAGTCCACTGTCGCGGCTTTTTTCAGTTTTCGTTTGGTTTTCGTTTGGTCTGTTGTTTATATCGCTGCGCTTGCTTCGTGTTCGGTATTCGTGTTTGGCTCCCCTTCACTGTCCATCGGTTCCTTCATTGATTCGTTCCTTCCTGTGTCCAGCTGTCGGATAGATTGTTTCTGAATGCGGTTTGTGTGTGGGTGTGTCGCCGTGTACCGGAGGACCAGGACGCCACGGCAAAAAGCCAAACACACGTTTCGATCGTTTCATTTTTACTCGCGTCCAGCGCTCCTATCGTCTCTTTTGTCCCATTCCCCCACCCAAACCCAAACCCATGTCTCTTTCCACTGCATCATCGCTGGTGGTGATAGTTTGCTGCACTCTGTACCACCGCTGGTAAATGAACAACAACTACTACTTCAACTTCTACCACTACTTCTACCACCACCTCTACCAACGAGCGTCCTACACATCACCGTCGCTTCCTACTGCGCTGCTCCACACACAGGTCCCCCTCCCCCACCACCTAACACACACACACACAAACACAAACAAACTCGGGCAGACGAGGCGAGAGACGAAAGCTGTATGATTACAGACAGGCAGACAGCCCGACACAAGCACAGAGAAAGGGAGACACAGAGGCACAGAGAGACGACAGACACGTGAAGTAGTGATCGCACCCCCATCGGGGCACATATCCATCACCACCACCACCACCACCGCCACCGCCATAACCACAACAACATCTACTGCTACAATAACTACAAAAACAAAACGACAACTGAAATGGAATGGGGAATGCAATGACAGGAGACGGGACAGAAAAAGCCCATCACGTCGCACACGTTGACGAGCCGCGTGTGACTAGGCGCGACTGACCGTGCGACTGTTCGATCGGCTGTGGCTTCGACTGTCGGCGGTTGGCTGCGGCAGACCGACGAGAACCGGAGCAGGATAACCACCCAGCAACCCAGAGGACAACAACACCGCACTGGTGGAGGTAGCGGTTGTGGTGGCTGCATCGTGGCTACCGGTGGAGGCGACACTGATCGACCGAGTAGCCGCCGTCGTCGATGGCTGATGAGGATACGCGTCGACGTGTTCGTGGAAGATGACCGCCTCTGGCGCGGTCAGTAAGTCCAACGCGGAGATCAGAGGGCTTTCTTGGTGGTGGTAGGGGTGGTGGGGGTGGTCTTGGACGTCGCCCGCCGCAGTGGGCACCGCGTCGTCGGACGTCATCGCCGTGTTCTGGTGGTGGTGGTTGTTCCCCGTCGCCGCTGTCGCTGCAACGGGGGTCGTCTGCGCCAACGATGCCGGTGGCGGTGGAATCATCGATGCGGCGTGGTGGGGGTGGTGGGGGTGGTGGTGGAGGTGCTGACTCGTACTGCCCGCCGCACTCGATCGACTCGCGTGGCGACTGTGGCGACTGCTCCCTCCCCCGCCTAAAAACGCCTTCCAGCCGGATTCACTCGTCCGGAAATCAGTACCACTCGTCATCGATCCATCTGTTTTGGACGGGACCCGCAGCAACGCGTCGCTATCGTCGTCGTCCTCGTTCGTATCCCCTTCACCGGCACCCTCGTCACCACCAGCACCGCCACCACCACCGCCATTGGCAGCCGTCTTCCTGCTTCCCTGACCACACGATCCGTAGAAGATACCGACCAAATACACCGCCGAGATGAAATACAAGAACGACGCCAGCACGAACGACAAATACGACGCCTCCGGGTGCATCTTCAACGACTCCGCAAACAACGCCGCAAAGAGCAACGACCCAAACGCCGTCGCCAACGTGCGTATACTACACAACACCCCCTGTAAGTTGCCCTGGACCGTGGCACCATCCGGTAACAACAACGATTCCTTCACAATCAACGCCTTCAACGCGGGGTCATAGACCATGCCCACGGTAAACACCGCCACCACCACGAACAACGACCAATACGTCGGCACGAGCCCGTACCCCAGGTATTGCATCGCTTGCAACAACAACCCATAGACCGACGCTTGTTCTTCGTTCCAATACGCCGGAATCATCCGTTTGATCAATACCCCCAGAATAAACGCGGAAACGACGCCGTAAAAGGCCATGTAAATGCCGACTTCGGTCGAGGACGAGTGGTATTTGTGCACCTGATAAATGACCCAAATCGAGCCCGTACCCACATTCAACGAGCTCACAAACAAAGGGATGGTTAAATCACGCATGATGGGATTCTTCATATGGGTAATGAGCGCTGGGATTGGGTTCAATTCGGTCATGGTCACGTCTTGAAAGCGTTTCACCGTACGCGGAGCAGGCTCCAGGACCTGTGAGGACGACGACGGCAACCGTTCGTCGTGGGCATTGGAATGAGCGGAATGACTGGTCAATGCCGAGATCGTGGTGTCGTTACGTGGCAAGGATAAGGTAGTCGATGGACCGGCGAACGTGGAGGAAAAGGTCGACGGTGGACGATGCGCCGGTATCGTCGTCGTCGTCGTAGCCGTTGTCGGTGGCGGCGTAGTATCCATCGTATCTGATACCAACAGTGGTGGCGAGGCTTCCATGGCTTCGGATGATGCGGAGGAAGGAGCCACCGAGACGAACATACTCGCCGTACGACGACGATCCATCGTGACGAGAGGCAACGTTTCGTCGAGGAAAAACAACGTCACGACGGCACCGACGCCCGTGATCACCGTGGCGATTAAGAAGCACAGCGAAATGGAGATGTCGCATAAGACACCGCCTAACAATGGACCTACGACAAAGCCAATGCCTAACAAGGCCGTGATCAATCCGAACTTCGTCGTCACGTTGTCCCCATTGTAGAACGCCAGATCGGTGATGATCGTGTAGACGGTGGGGTTCGAACAATCGAACAAACCCGCCATGATACGGGTCGCGAAGAGCATAGGAATCGAAGGAAAGAATGCCAGTAGGGCATACTCCACACCACAAATGATGAACGAACCTAACAACATGGGTTTCCGCCCAATGATATCGGTGCCAGTACCGAGTAACGGTGCCGCAAAGAATTCGGAAATGTAGCGTGCGAAGTTAGCCATGCCATATATATACGAGGAATGAGTGGAATTGTCATTGCAAAGCTTCAAAGTCAAGCCTGGTAAAGCAGGAATGACAATGGTGTAGGTGATGGCGTAGAAGGTATAGGCAAGGATCACCGGTAGATACGATCGTTTCTTCCCTTCGGACGTCAGTGCTTCTTTCAAATCACCGTTGTCGTCATCAGATACTTTGGAAAACAAGTATCCACGTTTCATTCGAGTAATGATCGATCAATCACAAGTGTGATTGTGGACGGACAAGCTCCCAGTTGAACGAAACACACACCACACACAAAGGCGTCTCTTTTCTCAAATGCCAAATCAACCTACGCGTGTTCGAACAGAACACCTCGACTCCAAATTCAAATCTTCTCCTCCGTCTCCTTCTTGTTGTGAAAATCCATCTGTATTTAGATAACGATCCAGTTACGGTCACAGACTTTGCTTCGCACCGTCGGCGGAGCGTCACAGCACTTAGCGTCATATAAGGATCTCTTTTCGGACGAAAGGTGCTATACATAACCTCATTTGTGTAGTAGTAATCGGTGCGATCCGGATCGATAATCTGCTGTGCGATCTGCGGTGCGATCTGCTGTGCGATCTGCTGTGTGATCTGCTGTGCGATCTATGTATGAGCATGTTGTTGGCCACGACGACGTCGCTGACACAGGTAAATAGTTTATGTCGGGTTTAATGATACTCCACGAGACACTTCGTGGAGGAAGGACGCAAGGACACCACTGAAGAGAAACAGACACCGCAGGAACACACACCGCACCACGGGAACACATACACAGAGAGAAAGACAACTCAAATGCCAGACAGAACACTCACATACACACACAAGTACACACAGGCACACACATAGCGGTATCGCTGCTGCAGTGCAGGTGTCCATCGAGCGAGACCATGAACAAACACCAACCTGACAATAGAAGAGGGGAAATCAATGGAGAGAAGAACGATCAAATGTGAAAGAATACACGACGGAGCGCGATCGCACGATATGGATGTCGACCGCGGCCGATGGGAAGTAGGACGCACTGTACCCAGTGCGACTCCTTCGGCGGCGATGACCACAGACGCAAGGACACAACGGCCTCCCTCGTATCACGTCGAATGAACGAGTTTCATCAAAGCGGACCCCCTACCCGCACGCTGTCACCTCTGTCAAAGGTAGACAGCCCAGAGACTTGGAAAGACCCGGATGGACACACATCGGTCGCTTGAACGGGGGATGGCCATGGAAAGAGGCGCACCGACAACATTGGACAACAAGACCGAGATACACACACTTGCACACACACGCACGCCGTGTCTCCAAGATCACTGAGGCTTCGCCACGGGCACTGCGTTACCCACAGCCTTTGGGGGTGGTCCTCCTCCCGCAGCAGCTGCTGCTGGTGCGGGCGCGGGCGCGGGTGCGGGTGCAGGTGTAGGGCTTTGTCCATCATGGAAATGAACCCCTTTAAACATCGACAAATCCGACAGGGCATACCGTTGTGCCAGCGTCATAAACAATTCCGTGAAGCGACGCCGATAGACGAAGAGAATGTCGTTGATTTGACCCATTTTCTCGGGGTTGTGTTGTTGATAGAACCGTTTCAACAGTCGCAGGGCCGTATCAAAGTCTTCGTCGTCGATACGTAACAAGTCCAACCCGGCAGGTTTCTCCCACGTCGCTTCATTGGTCACGTGATCAAAATAATACGCGGCATCGTATTGGCCATCGTAACATTTGGTCCAGCGGGTACCGTACGTGGTCAAGGCTTGAAAGAGTTTGTGAAGCAATTCATGCGGACTGAGTATCGCCGGAGCAGGTTCAGCGGCGGAGACGACGCTAGACACCGCGCTGCTGCTGGCGGGGGGATGGAGAATCGTCTCGTAGTATTCGACGAGATCTGCCAATTGGGGATGATTCGCTTTTCTCGCCAAATCCGATGGACGGAAGCCCTGCTTGTTTCGCAAGCTTTCGTTGGATAAATAGATGAGCAGTACCTGTACGACACCCGCATGGCCCGCGACACAAGCGATATGCAACGCCGTGTCGCCTTGTCGATCTGCGTGGGCGAGATTCGCTTGGCCCCGCTTGGTACTCTTCTGCGAGGCAGACGTGGTCGCTTGTATCGCGGATTGAGAGGACGTGGCCATGTCCAAGAGGTACACGACACAATCCAACCGATTGTAAAACGCCATCAGAAACAACGGCATGTGCTCTTTCCCGTCGGGAATAAACAAATTCATCCCGTATTCGTACAGGACACGTAACACGGCGGCATTGGCGGCGCAATGGGCGATCGTGTATTGTCGTTTGTTCGTGAGATACAAACAGTCATCGCCCGTGGGGCCTGGGCTGCCATTGCCACTGCCAGTGGCGGTGGTGGCAGTGGCGATGACGTCGCCGTTGCCTTCGAAGAAAAAGGCCAAGACGACTTCCACACAGGTGGCATGTCCCTGTTTCGCAGCGACATGAATACACGCGTCCCCTTCTGCTTCATCGGGCCAGAGAATGTAACTCCGCGGCGTCTTCGACAACAAATACCGAACACAATCCAACCGATTGTCGAAACACGCATGCCAAACCGGTAATCGACCACGGGCATCCATACAATACAATTGTGCTTTGTACTTCGCCAAGACCGCCAAGGCCGCCACGGATTTAGCAATGTGACTGGGGGTCATTCCCTGGTGATTCGCCGTGTCTGGATTGGCTTCACAGGACAACAAGAACTCCAACACGTCGCAATTGGGTTGTTGTTGTTGGGTATTGCTATTCTCGGGGTTGGCTGCATTGCTGCTGCTGTTATTGCTGTTGTTCAAGGCCATGGCGGCGGCATGCAACAGGGTATCGCCACTGTGATCACCGACGTCAATCCATCGTGGATCGAGGCCCAGCAAATGGGCGACACATTGCAATTGATTGTTCAACGCCGCGTAGAACAACGGAGTACGTCCACGTTCATCCATGATGAAGCAATCGAAGTATTTGCAGAGAAACTGTAAGACTTCCACGTACCCGAAATAGGCAGCATGATGGGCCGCGGAATAAAACAACGACGAATTGATGCATTCCTGCCAGCCGGGCAGTTTCTCCGGGTCTTCTTCCTCTTCTTCTTCATCTGCGCCGCCTTCTATCCCCTTGGACTCTGCGGAGCTCTCGGCGGTATGCGGCGGTCTCGGAGATGTCGTGGGGAGAATACTCGGTGCCGATTCGGACTGTGCGAGAATGGTGTGTGAATTCAGCGTCTGAAGATCCTGGTCGATGCGTTCCACTATTTCTTGCTCCGGCATCGATCCTTTCCGTTCCAATTTGTCGGATTCTTTGGTGGACGAAGGGACAGCTCCACGGTGAGCTGAAGCAGTAGCAGTAACAGTGGGACGTTGTTGTTGGCCACTGGGAGGTCGCTTGTGGGAGGAGGCCCCTTCTTGGTTTTGTGACGACGATGACAACGATGACGATGCGTTGGGTGGACGAGGAGACACACGAGGAGACACCCGTGGAGACGTTTGTCGAGAAGAACGTGACGCCGTAGTGGTCGGGGCAGGATTATCTTGTATATGCTGTAAAAGCGCACGTAACTTGGTTTGCATGGCTCCCAGACGATCACTGTAACCGACGTTGTGTAAAATCGAGGTCGATTGTGACGACGCATGAATCTTCTTCTCTACTTGGCCCAGGGACACCAACAACGAGGACACATCCGCCATCCCCGTCGAAGAACGAGGTGCTTCCTCCAATAGCCGTTGTCCTTCCCGCAAAATACGGTCGATATCTCGCAGCAAATCATTGGCTGAGGTTGCGGAGATAGATTGTTGGCCACCGCCACCGCCGCTTGAGGATCCTGCACCCGCTGGTCCGGACGACGAGGCTGCCGTCATCGAGTACGTACTCGCCGCGACACTATTGGTCCCTGACGTTTGTACTTGCTGCAATTTCATCGCAGCTGCCGATACACCGCGATGCAAGGGAGCGGGTTTGTTGCTATCGCCACCACCGCTCGTCGTTGTTGTCCTGGCAGAGGTATGAAACGACGACTGTACCCGAGGAGACGCTTGGCGACTGGACGATGACCCTCCTGCCACCGCCGCTTGGCCGACCTTCATGGAATCTGCCGTCATCGCTGAACTCAACACTTGAATACGCTCTTCCACGAGCAAATACTGGGCGTCAATTCGTAAGAGTTGCACTTGCAGCTCTTGGACTCGCTCCGCCCCATTGGGCAACGCCATCGCTTGGCGCTGTTCCAATCGCAACCCCCGTTTTTCTTGGCTAAACGCTTTGATACGCTCGCGTAGATCATCCACAGAAGACACCTGCTGCAATTCGTCGCGATATGATTGTCGGAGAGTGGACAGTTCGGCATCGATTTGTTTCTTCTTTTCATCTTCGGCGCGGGTACTCTCGGTGGACACTGAAGGAACCGTCACCGTGTGACCATCAGGTGCAGCAGCAGAGGATTCGCTTTTGCTCTCGGCAGATGGGGCCAACGAAATATCGGCAACAGATGAGGTTGGTTGAGCGACTTGTTGATTGGTATTGGATGCAGCTGTAGTGGTCGGTGTTTCCTCCGTCGTGGGTGCGGCGGCACCACCACGTTTACTGATGAACTTGGCTTTGTTCTGAATTCGTAGCTGCTTGTTCAATCGATCTTGTTCTTCCTTCATGTCCGTTTCGGGAGCTTTCGCCTTTTGTTGTTGCTGTTTGCGTAGTGCTTCCAGTTTTTTCTTCTTTTCTTCTAACTCCGCCATGCGCAGTTTGCGCTTCTCTTCCTCGACGATGTCTTTCTTACGTTGCTCTTCTTCCCACGCCAGCAACTTTTCTCGCTCACGTTGTTGCCATCGTTGACGTTCGATCAACTCTCGGTAATCTTGTTCAACGAGCATGGATAGTTGATCTTCCATCGGCATCAGATAGTGATCGGCGGCGATTCGGTTAACCTCCCACTGCTCCTTTCTGGCTTTCTCTTCTTCAACGCGCTTCAGAGCCTCTTCTGCTTCTCGTTTTCGCCGTTCTTCCATCTCTGCCTGCAAACGAAGTCGCTCGACAACAGCTTTGCGCCGTTCCTCAGCAGCGAGTTTACGGGCCTCTCGCTCCGCTCGCTCCTGTGCCTCACGAAGCTCAACCTGTTTCAGCAATCTGGCTTTGAATCTGTCGTAATCATACTGCTTAAATATGATGGCTAGATTCGCCGAAAGTGCATCCTCCGCTTCCCTGTAGCGTTGCAATAATCATGGCGAATTAGATGGTGCTGAGATGGGGAAACGGTCATCGCATCGAATCGTACATTCTGTTGTACTCTTCTACTCTCAGCAAGCGATGCTTCTCATTGGGATTCACTGTATAATCTTCCTTCGTCATCATCCGTACTTCTAACTGCTCTCGCTGCTCATCAAGCATCTTTAAACGCTCTTTTGACAAGTTGCCGGTGGTCCCACTGGCGACCGCGCCCTTCAAACTGGTTCCACTTTGCTTATTCAGCTTCTGGGCTCGAATAAACTTCATAATATCCTTCGAATTGGTTGGAATCGCATTACCAAAAGCTTCAGGTACGACAACACCACCTGGTGGGGCGCCTGCGAAGGATGACGCCGCTGGTTGCATCCCTTGATAGATCGTCCACAAAAGCCTGCGTTGCCCACCTTTCGATGAAATGAATTGAAATCAACTTTCCAGATTACACTCCCGATGATTTTCTTCGTTGAGGACTACCAATCCACGCAGTGAACGCATTCTAATGGCTTTCATTCATTCAGTCATTGTTGTTTGTGCACATTCGTTTCCCGCTCAACTCAAGACGGTGCTGCCGTTTCGGATTTCGATTTCATCATCATCATCATCCTCATCATCATCAAACCGGCGGGGATATGTACGCTGTTCATTGCTGGTCACTGCGAACAAAATACACTACAATGCAGATTTGCAAGCAAAGACTGGAAGTCGAAGCGAAGTAATTGGAAGTATTTGAGTTGCACAACAAGATCAATGACTTGCAGCAGATATTGCAGCTTGTGTCACGGCCAAGGACACATAACAAGCGACGACCACCCAAAAAGAAATGACTGGGCTCGTTTGATGATTGCCTGATGACGTGATATTGGCCTTGGAGAATAGCCTTGATTGTAGCATGTCCTATCTGCTGGCGCTGGCGGTCTCTTCCGCACGCTGGGCACGCGGCAGCAGACATTGGCGTCCGTCGAGGACGCAGATGCATCACAGGTCGCGGCCTACGCCACTATTCTGCAGTTCAAGAACGCTGTGGTGCTATGTCTGCAGCAGCTACCACCACCGTCGCACTTCTTCGAGGTGTCGCCGTACCTGCCAGTGAACTGCCCTTCGAGTTGTTGCTGGCCGCCAAGAAGATCGAACTCATCTTCGCCTGCACTACCGGCAGGTGCGCACCGAACGCGTCCTCAACCGCCCAAACGCCACCGCCATTGACGTGGCGCACTTCGACACGGTGCGCTACCGCCTTGGTGCTGTCCCGTCATCGAAGCGGAGCTTGTGGAGCTCATAGAGCGCATCCTCACTCATCGAGGCGGCCTTTGCGACTAATTCTGCAAGGCGGAGCTGCAGCGCAACGCCAGCAAGGCGCTACAGCACTGCTACACGAGGGCGTAGTTGGGTGGCCTGCTGGCTCGGCTGCAGTGGTCCGGAGAGGCCACGGGATACTTGGACATGGACCTGTTCCTCGAAGCCACCTTCTATTATAACATCGTCGGCTTCCTCACCGACGAGCAGCAGCCAGCGCCACCGCACACGGTCGACTGCCAGCTGCTCGCACATCGACGACATCTGCAACTCAACCTACCTCAGGCTGTCGGAAAGATGGGCGGTATCCAGACGGTACTGAAGATCCTTTGCTGCAGCTTCCTAGCGACTACAATTGTGTGTGTCAACGCCCATTTTTGGAAGCAGAAAGTAGACAAATGGATGTTCGGTCTTGCACGGCTATCCGCACTGTCACTGTTCACGTCCACGATGGAAACAGTCTCCATCTCCTTGGGCTTAACTGTCCTCGTCCATATCCACCGCACACGATTCGTTGTCCGAAGCTGTAACATAGCTGCCAACTATGTACTCGTGATGCTGTCCTCCCACGATAACGATGGCGACCCCAATAATGACAAGGTCAACTAGACCACCCTATTCGCCCTTGAAGCCAGCTGCACTGCGTCGACGAAATCCAGGATGGCAGTATGTTGTATCACGAGTAGTTGGTTTGGACACAGGACACAAGAATCAAGCTCGTTACTTAAATTATTGTTGATTACAACCCCACACCGCTACATCGCTACACAGCACGCTTCTTTGTCGAATCTAACAAGTCGGCCAACGAAGATGGGCCGTGCACGCTGTCCAGGAGATCGATCATCTCGTTCAAAGAGTAGGAATCTGCCTTCATTCTGTCGATCTGGCCTTCCACCAGCTTCAACAGAGACTCTTCTTCATTTAGAATGCCCGTCTCTAATGCATCACAATCAATCACGGTTGCTATTCTTCGAACTGCGTCCTTGATGGTCTGGCGGTGCATTTGCTCGACTGTAGCGATACTTTGCACTAAAGTATTGTTGCTAAGTTGCTCGTTTTTTTCATCGATCCATGAGTCGAGCTGCTTCTGGAAGGAATCCTCCTGCCTTTTGAGAAGATCTCCGTAGTCTTTCCGCTGCGTGGCCAGCTCCTCCTTGCAAGTATCCAGCTGCGCCTCATAGCCCTTCTGCTGGGTGGCCAGCTGCGCCTCATAGCCCTTCTGCTGGATGGCCAGCTGCGCCTCATAGCCCTTCTGCTGGGTGGCCAGCTGCGCCTCATAGCCCTTCTGCTGGGTGGCCAGCAGCGCCTCATAGCCCTTCTGCTGGGTGGCCAACTCCTCCTTCGAAGAGGCCAACTGTACCTCTACGCTTTCGATCATTGTCCTCACCTCCACGAATATGTCGGTGAGAGATGAGCCTGAAAAAAAAAACAATATTTGAAGATGATATTACATATAAATGCACATCCACAACGAGCACCTTACCTTGCCATGTGACAACGTTGCCGAACGATACACGGCAATTGTTGCACAGGTCGGACACCGAGCTTGCTTTGGCTACCATCCACTTGGTGCGAGTGTGGAGCTCTTGAGCAGACACCACTTGAAGTTGTGGCAATTCCACTTGATTTGATGGGGGAATGTTTTCCATCGCCACTGACTCTTCTTAATTGATTTCTGTTCACGTTGCAAACATGAAGCCCTTCGGATCGGCCTCGGCTCAACAAAGTCAAGAGGCTTGTCTAGGTCATCAAGGAATCAAGGCATCTAGTTGATCTGGGTTTTTTGGGTGTGGCCGTCCAGAAATTCGACAGGTAGTACGTAAACCATAAACCGCCAAATATCTCTCATCCAATATTTTACCTCAGTATTCTCAAACGGATGATGGTATGAAAGGGGCCAGCTCACCTGCCTCTGCCACGTGGCATTGCACATGCGCCACGTCTCATCCAAACGCAAACATTGTCGCAGTGAACCTACAGGAGGACAACGAGTGACGAGCAACTAGCGTTACAAATATGGTGAGCATAACAAGTCGATGCATAAAAATATGCTGGGATGAGCGAAACGACTCCTACTACAACTGAACAAAGGGACGCTGTGGACAAAACGAAATGAAACATCACCATCAACATAGACTCCAAACCTGAAACTCAAATCACGATAAATCGTACAGTAGATACACATCACACAGCACCAGCTGAGACAGCTATCACATTTGTAACGTTGTTGTTCATCTCCTTGACTCTCAAGACCACCCAACAAGCAATCACAGAGACGACGAAAAACGATAATCTACAACACGCAGGGGCGCCACATCGGGACAGGGCCCGCGGATGCGGAACCACCACCCTACATTCATTTCCGCCTCACCTCCCCCGCTTCATGCTTGCTTGGTCTGGTGATATTGGTTGGTCTGGGTAAATTATACTAAGGGCGCGTTACACTTCTTGTTGCAGTTGTACCTAAACAAAACACCACCACCGCGCATACTTGAGAACTTTCGAATGAATGCGGGGTGGGGAAGGGAAGGAAGTGCACAGATTGAACAGAGTGAGTGTAGGACACAAATACCGAGAACCATACAATATGCTACTGCTCCCGGCCGCCAAATGGAACGATCGATAAAAGAGCTGCTTCCCGAGGAAAACATCTCCACCAGCAAACGACTCTCTATGACCAATCGCGTACCATCACAGCGAGGAAAGGGTTACAGAAAAAACTAAAGGCAAATGGCCCGCTTTTATTCAAAGTCATTGGGGGAGGGGGCGAGTAGGGGTGACGAACGAGGAAGGGATGGGAAGAAAACCGCAAAACCAATACAATCACTACCCCCATGGACTCAACGAATACTTCCATCACATGAGAGTGAGAGGTACATAGACAAAACAGAGATACAAGCAGAGCAGAAGGCAAAAAACCAGAGAAAGGAATACAGAACCACTGAGGCAGGATGCTTGGCATCTTCCATCACAAAGGCCAGACAAAGGGATGACTCAACGATGACGAGCGCAAAAGGGAAATGAAAGAGGCGTGGAGGGGGGGGGGCGTCTAGGGCAGCAGTGGGGCACCACGAGACTAATTGACTGTCCCTCGTAGCCTTCGATTCGTTCGTCGCAGGTGGGAGGGAGGGATGATGATGGCTGATGACCAACAACTGCCCAACTAGACAAAATCAAAATACGCAGTCGATCTGCTTGATTAAATGAAAGAAAAAACAATACGGTAACATGCCAAGGATACGCAGTGAGAGGAACGATCGAAATAACACAGAGGCCAACTCTGTCATCTCACGACCTTCGAGTCTTCAAAACGATTCATGGCAAGCGATACACAAAGCAAACGATGGCGCTCCAGAAGCGCATTGCCGTGCACAGTCACGGCAGGAGTACCGACATCACACTCCGCCACCCAACGAGTTGAACCAGGCTTATTCGTTGGTTGGAGGATAAGTGACTAGGTAATGGTACACATCACTGTACCGATAGAAGACACTATCCGCGAGGTTGGGATTCAATGCCGCCTCGGCAGATAAAGTCGATGAATTCGTCAACAATTTGTTGATTTCCGCTGCAACAACGGACTCCCCTAAAGAGGCCAGAGCCTGTGGGCGGTTGCAGCTGTTGGCGGTAGTCGACGACATCGGCTCGTCGCTGAGAAACGATGAAAAGCAATCCATCCCACTATCATCCCGATCGGTCGCACCAGAAACCATGGAATCATCGGTTTCGTTGCTGTTCGCACTCGTGAGAGGTGGTGCACTGGCTTCTCCAGTAGAAGGAGATCGCTTTCTCTGCTCAGCGGCGGCTGCCGCGTCTGATAACAGTTTCATCTTCGCGGAAAACTCTAGAATCACCGGCAAATACGCCAAATACTCCAATCGTCGTTCCCAGCAATGCTTCCACTTTTCATCCTTTTCCGAACGTGGGACAAAGCGAGACAATCGATAACTTTGGGTTTCAATCTCTTGCAAGGTCCATTCTTGCAAGATATCGTAGAGGTCATCGATAGCAGCGGTGATGTCTTCATCAGTTCCATTGGCCATCGATGGTCGTACATCTTGCAACTTGTTTTGCGCAAAGCGTACGCCACGGGATAATGTTTCAAGTTGTAAGAAGCGAATCATGGTGTGCAAACAAGGTAGTATGGTTTCTTGTTGAATCTGGGTGCAAGCGTAGATATCATGCGACCAACACGGTGACTTCACCGGATCTTCGTGAACAGCCTTTGAGACAGCCGCGGAGGCCATAACAAACGCCGTCACAGCTACTGTGGATGGCAAAAACTTCAAAATATCGATTTCTAACAGGGCACGTTCCGCGAGACACAAGGAGACACGAGGTATCAATGTCTGATGAACACCAAACATGAAGCACACACGATGCAAATACGCGCATGCTGACGGTGCAAATATATTCCATTCCAAAGTTTCACCAATCATTACTTCTCGATGAACCACTCGTCGTCGGAGACCATCAGCATCCATGGACATCATTTGACAAACATTTGCTAAGGGGAAAAAGGGGGCATTCGCTGCTTCATTCTTGTACGATAACTATTTATCGACAGGGGAAGCCAAAAAGGTGAGAAATCTGCAACAAAGCAAGCACAACAGAAATGGGTGAAACTTACAAGCATGGCAGCGATTCCAATTTCTTCCAATTCGGTAACTTGAATGTTCTGGCAGCGAGACAAATAACGATCGACAATGCCCACTGCCTGGTGAAGAACTTCCGAGTTCAACTTGAACTTTCGCGTGGCCGTAATCTGACACAAAAGTATGAATAAATTGACACGTTTAAGATACAAGAACATCATGTTCAAGAGAAACGTACCATGAGCTGCACAAGTGAAGCGCGCAATAGCGGCGACAACGCCGGGTGGAATCGCAAGTAATTGTGATCAGGACGAAGCTCTCGCTCTCTGTCACTCTGCAACCCCAATATTTCTGACAAATAAAAAGAGTCCAATTGCCAATCAGGATTAGAACTTTGGTGGAACTCATTGGATGCTCCTGACGATGCCCAGGCAAACACATGGTTCCACAACGATCCCGGGAGACTCATATCCGTGCACAGGCCTCGTAATAGCTCGCATCTCTCCAAGTGGTCAATGGCTTCTGCCAAGTCACTAGGAAGATCATTTGATTCTTCTTCATAACAACCCGCAGTCGAGGTGAATTCGTTCAATCGCCGTCGGATGGTATTCTCGGGGGCTTCACGAACTGCATCGCAAACAAATCAGAATCGGCTTGATTGCGCTTCGAAAATTCGATTATTATCTTACCAGCTTCGTCAAAATTTCGTTTCATATTGAACTTGAAAGGAGGATTACGATGAAACTCGTGACGAGTTCATGCACGCAAAACGGCTGACAACGGACTGCAACTCCACAGGAACTTCTATCACTGCACAGGGCTTCAATAGACTTCTATGTCCAGAATCTTCTTCAGAACCCACTATACACAGTATTCCTCACCAACGATATCAATATGAAAATGCATCAGGTGAACCAAGAAAGTCCATTTTCCTTGGCATCCTTGGTCACGGGAATTCATCCCCAAAGCAACAAGCATCGCGTTGTCCGCGATTTTTCCCTCCGCGCACCCATCCCAAAAAAATCGTGTTTTTCGAAACAGCAATGAACCGACGGATGAATCAAGCTGCGGCTTGCGGCTTGCGGCTTGCGGCTTGCGGCACTGTGGCCCTGCAAATAGATATCTCTGTCCGACCGACGTTCAGTCATCTGCGTGCTCTGTGTGAGCTCCACTGCAAAAAGTATCGCCATTTACCGCAACTCGCTTAGTTAAACGTTGTTTTCAATGCATCGTCTATTTAGCGGGATAACAGCCAAGGTTGCAACGGTTTTTCGTTTGGCGACGATTTTGTGTTGGTGGAGTCGGCGAGTCGTTCGAGGATAAACACGCATGCATCATGCATTGATGATCGAAGGACCTGGTAAAATCAGGAGATCCTTGCAAATACAAATTCATTTGAGAAGAAAAGTTAATGTGCATGATGATGCAAAACTAGAGAAGATTGGCATTTTATTTTGCTCCCGACGTGATTCAGATAGAGATTTCTTAGAATAGAATGTGGGGTGCAGATGATCCTTTCGTCCTTAAACGGTTGGAAGGAATCAGTACCAAACCGATTCTGTCTGTTGCCAACTACCTTTCCTTAGATGCTGACTGTATTGTGGCAGGAAGTACGGACCGAAGCATACGGTTCTACGAAACAGTGTCCATGGATGAGGTTATGAAAACAACAATGGAGAAAAAGAATGTGAGTCTTGTAGCTGTATCAGGAATGAGTCCAGAAGGAGACGATCCAATTATTGTTACCGGTGGAAAAGACAGCGTTATCCAAGTCTGGAATCCTACTGCCAGTGCACCACAACACGTCATCAAATTACCAACTTCCGAGGTGAAAGCCCTTGCAGTTTACCAAGGCAGTCGCACACTGATTGCCATTGGAACCCGGGATTCAAAAGTTTTAATCTGGGATGTAGGAGATGACAAGCTCATCGCCACCTTCGAGGGACACCGTGCCAGTGTCTATTGCATATGCATCACGGTGACGTCGCCCGATTTGGAATACACTGATGACGATATGAAGAGCTTATGTATCGCGTCAGGTGGTGCAGATCGTACAGTTCGTACCTGGGATCTCGTCCGTGGAAGACGTGTGAAGAAATTTCGACATTCTCGCTCCATTTCCAGTATCGCCGTCACCAATCGTGGGATTCGACCACTGTTGGCTTCCGCTGGAGTGGAACGTGTGATTAAGATTTGGGACTTGGATTCTGGCATTCAATTACGTTGTCTTTCAGGCCATCTTGATCAAATTACCACCATGACATTGTGGGAAGGAAATCAGATGTTTATCATCTCAGGCTCTGCCGATCACACCATTCGCATATACGATTTGATCAGTGGTGAATGCGTTTGTATCTTGAAAGGCCATCGTGATTCGGTGTTGAGTTTAACCATCGCAGATTACGACGAACCCAAGATTGTATCCAGTTCTGAAGACTTGTCCATCATTCAATGGGATTTGGATGCAATCATCTCTGCGTTCTACGATAACAGCGAAGACGGTGAAGGCGCGAGGACACCGCTACCGGCATATTTGCCGCCAGTCGATTACGTAGCACCCGCTGAATTGGATCGTAGTCGATTGACCAAAGAAGAACGCAAGCGAATTCGAAAAGAACGAAAGAAAGCTAAACGGTTGCGGAATCTACAGAGTTTCAATGCGGGCAAGAAGTCCACCCGTAGCAGTATCAGCAACAACAATAATAACAACAACGACGAAGACGACGATGACGACTTGGAAAACTACGGTTCGTTCGTCTTCGATGACGACGACGATCAAGACCTGGCCCCAGAAGATGAAGAACCTGTCGTTCCACCGATGATATCCATTCCAGAAGCGATCAAACAGGCCGTAGAAGCAGTAAACGACGCGATGAAAGCAACGGAAGAAGAGATACTTCCCGCGGAACCGACGAAGACACCATCTAAAGCATCGTTATTACGTGTGGTGAGCAATAAAGTGCTTCCCGCGGATGCACCAGCCGAGTCGTCACTTCAAAGCGTGGCAGGTGGACTGATCAAGGGCATTTTGAATCGTGTGTTCCACACTGGACAACACAACAAAGTTGGGATCGAACCATTCCCTGCACGCGATCCGTCTACCGATACCGATATCACACCTCCAACCATGGAATCAGAATCCACTTCCATCAAAAAGAAAAGCGATGAAACGGGTGTGGATGATGACAACGCTGCGACGATCGACAAGGACGCGACGACGTCGCGTGAGGACGGAGTGGAAGAATCTAAATCCATCGCCGCTACGGGTTTTGAAGCTGTACACGCGACTGCGACAGCGGTGGTGGAAACAACATTGGCCATTTCCATTCCTACACCATCCAAGCCATTGATTGTGGGTGAAGACAGTGGCCACAATATGGTGGAATACAAGTCCATTACTCGAATGAAGCAAGAGAGTTTCAGTATGGCGGTGGCGGATCATAAACGAGAAACCGATCGTATGAAGTCACAAGCATCGGAGAAGCTACGCAATCGTTTGATCATGAAACAAATGCGTAATAGTGTCGGTCCTTTCTCGCCCAATTCGACTGAAGGTGGTCCTACCGAGACGGACACGACCAAAGGCAATGGCGAAGGTACTGGCGATGCCAATGGCAATTTGGCACAGGATGGAGGTGGAGAGGTCATTGACGCCGCTGCCAAATCAGAATTCATGCGCGTGAAGGCCGAAAAGCTGCGTCAGCATAAGATGCAAGAGATGCGACGGAAAGAGAGTATGATGGTGTCGAAGAATCGATCCGGGATGGCGTTGCAAAAGCGATTGGAAGATTTGAAAACCAAACGAATGCAACAAGCTGCGGAAGGTGGCGCTGGCAACAAAAACGATCTCGTGGAAATGGCCGACGAAGGAGAAGACGACGACGATGACGACGATAACAACAGTGACAACGAGGCTTCCTAAGGCTCACGTCATCCTCCGACCCGACCCGCACCGCCCCCTCTCGAACGCACATCCATTTGCGTACACCAAACTGATCCCGTAGCTCTGCTATTGACGTGTGTGAGGCTGGGGGAGGGATGCGACCTACACTACGCTGCGCGCTGCGTATTGATCCTTCTTTCATTTTATTTCCTTCGACCTTGAAGCTGTTTTTGCTCTTCTTATGAGCCTCGTAGTATGTCCCCTTCCGTCTGTGTTGATTTATTTCCATTGTCCCTGTGCTCGACATGGATACTTTCTTGTTTTGTTTTGTTTTGTTTTGTTTTGTTTTGCTGAGTGTTTATTGGAGTATCTTTTTGTCACTTTTTTCTCCATTTGAATGCGCGGGGGACCATCCGCAGCGGTGCAGCACAGATCTGTTGCATCGTTTTTGTCGTTCCATGAGATGTGTTGTCGATGGGAGCATGGTCGAGTTGGTCCCTGTGTATTTTGTGTGTACATATTCAGTCATACAGCTGTAGTGGATTGAACAGCTTCTCTCTCTCTCACTTGCATTCGACCGGTAAATTAGTCGGAGGATGATCTGTCAGAAAGAATATACATAAAACACTTCGGTTTTGTCGCTTGGTATGGGCAGGTGTTGTTGGCGCATTGCTCTGTACTTCTTCTGGTTTTCTCTGTCTCCGTCTTCCCCTCCTCGTCCATCCTCTCTCTCTCTTGTTTCGCCCCTCTTCTCGCCTTCATGGTTGCATGTATATATATATATATATTGCTGGATCCATGTACGATGAAGATAGCGACGATGTTCGCGGCAGAGCGATGGAAGCAACTAACGCGTTGATTAGTAAGTGATCACGTGGGTATTCGCCGCCGCCCCCCCCCCCATCAAGCCCAACCCAGACATGAACACAAGCAGATATATGTCATGAGATTTTGTACAAATTGTGTGGCATTCATCATTACCGAAACGCTGCGTTGACGAAGAAACGAGGACTTGTATTGTGTGGTAGACGTGGGTTTCTCTCTTCGTTCTTTTTCAATAGCATTTAGCACACCTCGTGGCCTGTCCCACGATGGTTTTGCTGCTACCTTTAGTAATGTCGTCGTCTATAAATTCTCGACGTTGGATTTCCTGTTTACTTGATTCACCGATTCACCGTGCTGCGTCATCGTCATCATGGTGGTCTCATGGCACAGATGCACAAAAGAGCCCACAGTTTAGGTCAATGCACACTCCTCTTGTCACTTGTTGTGAACTTGAATCAAACTAAATCCAATATCGTTTAGACGTTCAGACGAATTGTGAGAACAACGATGTCTTTTGGTGTCTCCCCATGCATTTGAGAGAGTCTCCATCGTGGATTTAGGCTGGTAAAGAATCAACCACAAACGACAGTGAACATGAGAGTATTACCGGTACTCGCGACGGTTACACTGGTGACTCTATTGGTTGATATTGTTCTCTCGCTCTCTGACTTAGAAACTGATTCCTTGGTGGATTTCTATGTGTTTAATGGTGGGGCGTATTGGATTCGTGATGAGCATGTTTCATCGGATCGGCGACTGTGGAATATAGAGGCCCTGCTGGATGGCACGGAGGATCCCTGTTTGGACGATTGGCTCGGCATTGAATGTTCGTGTATCGATTCCTACAGACATCCTTTTGAGTATGGATATTACTATTACACCGAGTCAGAAGCCAATGCCACCCATGCGTCGTGCACTATCACAGGACTCAATCTGCCGTTCGCCAATGTCTCGGGTCATCTTCGTTCTAGTTTCGCCAACTTACGAAATCTGACGGCCTTGCATTTGCCTGGCAATTCTCTTCATGGATCTATCCTGTCGTTGATTATCCCGCATATGCCTGCCTTGGCCATCGTGGGTTTAAGTGAAAACTATTTCACGGGAACGGTACCCGCCACCATCGCCAACATGACGCAGTTACATCGTCTCATATTGCGAAACAATCACTTTTCGGGAACGTTTCCCGTGGGTATGGATACCTTAGATTGGTATGCCTTTGACATTCATGGCAATGAGTTCAGCGGGTCCGTGCCACCGGTATATTGTGGCGAGCACATGCATTACTTCGATATCTCGTACAATCAGTTGACGGGGCCTATGCCCTGTAATTTCAGTGGTGATACCATCTGGTACATCAATATGGGCACCAATTCCATCGATGGGACCCTTCCGAACTTTGATTCGGCACCAGAATTGATATCCATTACCGTGGGGCCCAATCTCTTCACTGGTCCCATGCACCTCGATCAATTACCAGAAACGATGATCTCTTTTCAAATCTCCAATACTCTGTGTACTGGTTCGATTCCTTCTTCTATTCATCAAGCAAATCAACTTCGAACGTTGATATTCAGTAATTCGCTGTTGAGTGGTTCGTTGCCGTTGGAATTCACTCAACTGACGGAGTTGCGGTTTCTCTTTCTGGATAATACGACGTTGTCCGGGTCTCTACCGGCGTCAATCGGCAATATGCGTCAATTGAAATTGTTAAACATCAAACACAGTGGGTTACAAGGCCCATTACCGTCCTCCTTGATGCAATTGCATGCATTGGAAGCCATTTCTGCGGAAGACAATCGATTCACGGGACCGTTGCCATCGAATTGGACATCCATGCGTCGTTTGCAAGTGGTTTTATTGCAAAACAATCGATTCTCCGGCACGATCCCGCGAAGTTTGCTGACATTGCCCGAGTTGGATACGTTGCTGCTCCCCAACAATCGATTCACCGCCTTTGAAGTGTCCACCTCTCCCGTGAATAGCACCCCTGCCACCACCCACATGGGCAACCTTCGTATTGTGGACTTCAGTTTGAACCTCATTCAGGGGAACATACCCGTGTACGAACTCTTCACGATGAATCGAGAGACGTTGTACGCCTTTGCCCTCGTACGTGCTTGTATTGCTCCCTTTGATTTGTCAGTGATGTGTACGGCGCGAACCCTCGAGATCGTATCGTTGGATGGTGCCAATCAAGCATGTGCCGGTAGTAGTCATGAGGGGAATAGTCTCTCTGCGATACTCCATCGTAGCCAGCAGTTACGCGATTGGAATGGTCTTCCTGGCTGTCTCTTGGAGCTTCCCTCGCTGCGTATTCTCCATTTATCAGGCTTGGGCCTCTCCGGTACGATCCCGTCTTCCACCGTGCCATGGGCCGCTACGAATCTCTCCGTTACAGCGGGGAGTCGACCCCGTTTGCAGGACTTATCGTTATCCAACAACCTATTCACCGGAACGATCCCATCGTCGATGCAACACCGAGCCTGGGAGAACATCGATCTCGCCTTCAACAAACTCTCCGGTACCTTGATGCATTCCTTCCCCGTCACCAATGACTCACATACACGATTGCAAGGCAATCGTCTGTCCGGAAGCCTGCCAGGCACCTTTGAAACCGCCACGGCGATCAATGTCTTGGACGGCAACTTCTTTGATTGCCCCCTGTTCCAGGCACAACAGACGTTGCCAGCGCAGGATCCGAAACGGGACATTTATTCCTGCGGTACCAACTCGTTGAATGTCCTCTTGTATGCATGGCATGGCGCCTTGTTGATGGCGGTGATACTGACGGTGGTACATGTCTATCGTGCGCAGATACGGCAGCAGTGTGGGTGGTCATCGCTGGGTACAGTGGTCGCAGTCGTAGGTCGAACGGTGCGTCGATGGGTAACCTGGCCGATGGAGCCCTCGCAGGATGAAGAGCAGCAACCACAGCAGCAACCACAGCACCAACAGCAGCACCAACAGCAACAGCAGCAACGATTGTCGAAGCCACAAGGTCCACGAGAGATTCTGCAGTACGTTCTACGCTGCCTGTCCGTGTTGTGTCTGCGCATGGGCTGTATCGCGACGGGTCTCTTGCTACCTTTGTATCTGGTGTTGCACTACGTCGTCGTGATGCCCACCTCGACAGATCGTACCTACAGTACGCATAGCCGTACGTATGCCTTCGAAGTCTCGGCGGTGTTTTTGTCCGGCGTCTCGCCGGGTGTCGTCTTAGCCGTCGTGTGGTTGATGGTTGTGGGCTATTTTGTGTCTGCGGTGACGTGTATTTGTCGGCGAGGCATTGGGCTGTGTCATCTTGCCGATGAGAGCAACGCGGTCCATCACCATCGCCGACAGCGGCAACAGGGACAGCGACAGCGACAGCAGCAGCAGCGACCGCGGCAAGCGATGGAAGTCAGTTGGATAGCCCTTCGAAACGTCGTGTTTCCAGGTGCCGATCGAGCCTTTGTCGTGTATGTGACCGGGCAAACATTGATCTGTATCGTCATCGCTGCGGTGTTTCTGGGGATGAACGTTGGCTTTATCTATGCACAAGTGACGTATGGTCCACACGTGACGGTGTTGTGCCAAGTCGGCTTGGCGGTGTTGGACATGCTCATCAATCATCTGTTCTTTCCTTGGTCCATGCGCTTGCTTCGCCTGGGAACTGTCCCGCTCCCTGCCCTTGCCCCTGCCCCTGCCCCTGCCCCTCCCACTATCACGGATCCAACGACAGCGCGACGTCCCCCACATCGCCAGCAAACGATGCAACCACGTCGCTTACTACCCCTGTTCGAACAGCGATGGAATCTCCTCTTGACCTTGTGGGCCACCCTCGTGGCGCCATGCATTGCCGTGGCCTTGTATTCCAGCCAGTGTTTGTACCATGCGATCTTTGAAACGCCCGCGGTGACGACGGTGTATGGATTGATCAACTGCGACCAGTTCCTGATCTATATCCTCGTCGATCGCTTCGAATGTACTGTCGAGCGTACGACGTGGATATCGATTTCGTTTCGACCTTCGTTTGCGTACAGTTTTGGATGCAGTGCCTATCTGGTGGCCAGTTATACGTCCGTCTTCGTCTATTCGTATTTGTTGGAGTGTTTCGTTCGCCCCGTGAGTCTCTACGCGGTGAGGCAGGGTCAGCAGTATTTGCTGCATCAGCGTTGGCGGTGTTTGCAGCGCTCCGCATCGTTGAACAACAAGTCCAACGCCGTGGTGCCCGTCACAGAAACAGGAACAGGAGCCGCCGCAGTGGCTCTCCACCCCTCGGCCACTGCATCGATGATACTGTCACCGCCGCTGCGGCTGCAGCAGCAGCCGCAGAGTCCGAAACGTGTCGCGGTGCAGCCAAGAGTCATCAAAGTGCAACGTAGTTCCATGCTCAATGCCCATGGCCTCCAAGACCCGCCCCATGTCCTTGAGGAGGAGGAGGAGGCCGGCGGAGAGGACAAAGAAGCCGCGCTCCAGACGCCCACACCGTCATCCTCAACTGCGAATCGTCCGAGTTCTGCTGCCATCGTCGCTGCCGCATCGTCGCCGTCGTCGTCGTCTTCGCTGTCAACGTTGTCCGTCTTTGCCACGGTGCCGATCTTGCGACTGCTGTCGCAAACGTCGTCGCCATGGTCCAAGGCGTCGACACGAGCGTGTCGTCGGAAAGGAAGCACGGTCGTCTATCGCAGCTGGAAAGGAGAATCGCTCGTGCGGACGATGGTCCAGGCGAGTGCAGTGATGCTGTCGTTTGGACTGGTCTATCCACCGTTACTGGTCATTGTCGTCGTCGCGTTGGGTCTCAGTGGTGTCTTTCGTACCGACGACGACGACGACACCTGCAACGAAGAGACCGCCGCAGCATCGACGTGTGCAACGACAACAACGGTCCACGTGGACCGGAACGAATTGATGCACACCTTGACGACGATGGAGAGTCAATTGGTGTGGTTGGTGCTCCCGTTGTCGGCGTTGTTTCTGTCGTTGGCCATGTTCGATGCGGTCGGCGATGTCGTCGGATGGGTATGGGCGCTTCCCTTGCCAGTGGGGTTCTTGACGTTGTTGTGGATGGTAGTGCACGTTCTCCGTTGGTGCTTGGGGTCTGAGGCCATGGAGACTGCGGGAAGTGATTCGTTGCACAACCACAAGAGCAAGCCTGACACTGACGCAGAACAGGACGTCGACAAAGATGAAGAGGAGGGCGAGAAAGACGAGGAGGAGGAGGAAGAAGAGGAGGAGGAGGAAGAGAAGAACGAAACGCTCGTAGAAGTGGTCGCTTCCTTAGCAGCGGCGATATTTGCGGTGTAGATGGGGGTAAGGGGTGGGGGTTCGTCCCTGTGTCTGTCCGCTCCGCAGTACGCGTGTGCATCACGGTTCATGAGACTGGTCGCTTCTTGGTTTGCCGTTTCTTGATTTTGCTGTTTATTGATTTGCCGTTTATTGATTTACCGTTTATTGATTTACCGTTTATTGATTTGCCGTTTATTGATTTGCCGTTCATTGATTTGCTGTTAAGCTGCTGTTTCTGTTGATTTTTGTTTTCCTTTTTTACTATTCGTTTGGGTTTGTGGTTTCTTCTACTGTTTGGTCGTTCATTAAGGACGGTACTTGGTCTTTTCTGTTCTTTTCGTTCGGTGCGGACTGTTATTTTTCACCTCTTCTTCTTAACTTAAACAACGATGGGAAAGTATTGGAAACCTTTCGATGATGTTCTTGACCCATACTGGTTCTCTTCCTCTTTCGCGATATTCAAACGGTACCATCACCAACTGCACAGTATTGTGGAAGGTATACTTACATTAACAACTGCTAAGAACTATACACGGTATAACGGGTCGACAAGCGATGTAATAAGGGGAAACGCCATCGGTGTGGTGAAGATACCGTTACTGAGCGTCACACAACGCAATAAACTGTCGAGCGGCCGCCGCCACTTGATCATCCACACTTTGAAGGAACGCAGGATACGACTCCAGGCAGGACGACGGATCTGCCGAAAGATGTTCTTCAGGAGGAGAAGATACTCGAGTGGAACTGCGTATGTATTCGCTGGGCAAACTAATCTCGACATTTTCGTCCACAACTTTCATGCGTAGGCCTGCGAACACTTGTTTCAGTTGTTGTCCACATTTCCCTCCGCCATGGCCCCCATACGTAACAACCATGACAGGTTTACCTTTCCACTCGTGATACAGATGATCAATGGCATTCTTCAAGTCCCCGGGATAACCCCAATTGTGTTGTGGTGTGAGTACCACGAAAGCACTGCAAGTGTTGATCAGCTGGCTCCATTCACTGACTCTTGATGATGGATAGCAATTCTCTTGGTCCGGATTCAACATAGCTGGAATTGCTTCTCCGTCAACGGGTCCCAAAGGGTGCATTGGCGCATGTGGATAAACATGCACCAATTCGTAGCCACTGGTTGAACTGATTCCATTGTGGGACAGCCTCTCGATGAGCCATTTCTCCAGGCCTTTGCCATTTCCATTGGATCTTGTACTTCCCAGAAGAATTCCAACTTTTTTCATCTCCATGATTGGTTCAGGTTACCTGCAATGCATTGTAAAGTAACATGAAACAGAAGTCCTTTATGTTCGTGGATCCAGGTCCATCTCTTCTCAGCTACGACGACGACGACGGAGAGATCGCAGTAGGAGAGAGCCGTTTCATATTCGTTGTGCTGCTGCTGATGACTCTCCCAGCAGCAGCTGCAGCAGAGCAGCTCTCCCACGACTCCCACGGGTTTCTATGGATTCCTGTTAGTCTTTCGCAAGGCTTGATACAGCAAAACCCAACCAATTCAACAGAGTGAATACCAACCTTGCAAGTCTGAGAGAGAAGGTCCACCTTCTTTTTTTGCATCTTTTGGGACATTTTTCACGCATGTTCCCAGCTTTATACCATTTCCTGACAGTCCGCTGACAGGCTTGATACAGCAAAACCAACAAATTCACTGAACGAATACCAACCTTGCAAGCCTGAAAGAGAAGGTTCGCCTTCTTTTTGCATCTTTTGGCGACCGCGGCAGTTGGCAATCGACATACATATAGGACACAGAATCCTTACCCCTGTCCATGGCACAGATACCGAAAACAACTTTGAAGGCACAGAAAATTGTCGTTTTGCACGGTCATCATGAGCTCACAACCACTGAAGACCTGTGAATTGCGTTCACCCAGTTGCTTCTTCGCTGTGGTGTAGATTTCTGTTGGAAGACTGTCGCAAGCGGCTATCTGGTGTACAGGAGGCGTCTTAGTCATTGTCGTCATTACGTGAAAGGTTTCGAAATGATCAAGAGAACAGCAGCAACTTTTCATATTGTAAATTAGAGAAGGAACAGAATCGCCTGTGCGCTGGGAACTTGAGAGATAAGTGAGTTGCTGATGAGGCAACAACATATTTCCTCGTATTGACCGGTTGAAGAGGATTCGATGCTTGCTGAACTTGAGTTACTTCCCTCCGCCAGTGTCTCAAATTCTAGTGACGCCACCACCGCAGAGTTTATCTGCTGGCTACTCGTTGTGCCGGAAATACTTTGGCATTTTTCCTTCTTCTAACCCACGGTATGGCCACTACATCTTCTTTGGGTCAATTAATCTCTTCTTGGACGGGTTTGATGCATGTCTGAGCAAACATATCTCGGAGGTGTTTCTGTCCGAGAGTATGCCATGAGTTCCTCCTATCAACTGTCATCGTTGGCTTCGTTGACAAAATTTATAGTGAGTTTTATCCAAGATTGTGAATGACTATGAAATCTAGATGGATGATATATGCTGCAGTAACGTATAATATATGCGATGGAAAAGACAAAAGATGATTTACGGGTTTTCGTGGGAGTTTGACTCGATTTACACGAACAAGAGACGAGTTCTTGGCACCGGAATACGATGCAACGGCCGGGCAGTGACCAATGAACGCTCTGTGATTGCTCGAATACTTGCTAGAGCTCCTCCGTGAGGTAGCAAAGAGATGCATTCTTGCATGAACGGATCTTGTTCGATGTCGCGGAGTCTCTCGCGCACATTGCCGTATTCGATCAAAGTGTTCGGCCCAATCAAAGTCGTTGAGAATGAACCACCCCCAACCTCACGAAGGAACGAGACAATATCTTCCTGCAATTCACTCACGGTAATCATGCCTTCACGCATCCACGTTGGTCTAGGATTCATTCTATCTGGATGGTTGGCGAACGTGACGAATTCCGGCAGGTCTGAGTACCACGAAATCAACAGCGTTGGGTCATTCTCGCCCACTACTGGCGCTTGTCGCAGATATGAAGTTTCATCCATACAGTAGGAACATGGATCCACCGAGTCATCTCTTCTACGCTTCTTGGTTGAAGGTGAGCTTCTTCCTCGGGATACAACGCTTCTTGGACTGGTTTCTTTCTTCATTTTATATGGACAAGAGCACTTTCCTTACCAGTACAACCAATCACCTCTCGTAAATGGTTGGTTGTCAAAAAGAAAAGGGTCAGATCAGAGGGGCTAGAAGATATCAAATGTGAGTTTTTCAAGCCGACGGTTTTTGGCGATGGCCCAACGATCCCCTTGCGCCGACATCGGGTGCAACGGACACACCCACCCTGTTGCTTTCTGCTTGCTGGCTGCCTCAGAACGAACCTGATTTTGTGTGAGGCCTGTGCTATATTGCTCTCATGTAGACGTGCTGGTGTGTACAATCAGTTTCCTACTGGTGAGTCAAGTGCGAAGTGTGAAGTGCGGTAGCGATGTAGATAATACTTGATGAGTGTGCGTTTATGTTGGTAGCTGGTCCAAGACATTGGTGTCAGCTCAGCAGAAGGGGGACATAAACAAAAAAAAAAGAACAAAAGAGGACGAAATGTAACTCCGGATGCACGGCACAGTGGTCGTGTCAACTTTAGAGTTTCAATGAGTCGAAGACGGCAAAGCCAAAGCATCCAGCAATAGCAATAGCACAACCCACAATCTTTGCCAAAGGGAAAGTCTCTCCAGGCGTAAAGAAATACAAGGCCACAAAGATGACCACACGTTTCAAGGTGTTGCCCACCGCAGTCGGGACGGCACCCAACGAGCCGAGAACAATGTTCTGCAATTCGTTGTAAATGTAAAAACAGGCGCCACAAATCATCGTATTGATCCAGAAGGTGCGTTGTCCAGCAACACCAAGTGCTTGCAAAGCCGAAGCCATCGAGGCTGGGCTTTCAAACAAGAAAACGATCGGCAACAAGAGCAGGAAGGACAACAACGACGTCACCGCGAATTCATTCACAGGATCCAAGTTCGTGCGTTGCTAAAACAAAAAAAGATCATCGAAGAACGAAGAGGCTTTAATTCAAGTGGGATAACTCGAAAATGATGGGGAGGAAAAGTACCTGGAAATCCTTGGGCAAATTCTTACGAAGAATGGAGCGCATCGAAAAGGCAAAGTTTGATGCCATAGCCATCTTGGCCACCACCGACGTGAACTCCTTGGACATCGAAGCAACATTCAAGTTGCCCAAGGTGGAAGCATAAGCCACACCGTACGTAATGGGCAGCAAGCTGGCGGCAGTGAGGGGCTTCGGAACTACACGATTCACGAGAAGAGCCAAAAGGACCGACACGACAGGCTCACTGGCCTTGATCACGTGAGTCAAACTTCCACCACCTTTTTGAAACATCGCAACCACAGAGAACGCATGCCCTGCAGCATTGAGAATCGCAATTGGCAACAATCGACCAATATCTTCCAGGGTCACGTTGGGTAGCTTTCTGAGCTTCAATGCCCACATTGGTAGGGCACGAAACAACACACCAACGACCAGTTGCAATGTTGCAGAAGCCCATGGAAACTGGAAATCACGCTTCATATGGGCATTGTACACATTGACTGCAATGATTGATGAACAAGGTGGTCAGCGCCGTCCGGAGAATGAACGGAAATCACGAATGAAACTTACATCCCGCGTTGAATCCATACCACATCGTGAACAAGATTGTCATTTGCAAGTACTTATTCAATGAGCTTTGCGGTGCAGGTGGTGGGGTTTGCTTGAAGAAAGGAATTCCGGCCACGAGGGCATTAGAGCGCTCCGACGAAACAGCCTCAAAATCGTTACGTTCCTTGGCCAACTTCACCAATTTTCCATGTCCAACCTTCGAGGTAACAGGAGAACGAGCTGAGCAAGTTGTGGTCGCAAGTGCGACAACAATAGCAACAACAAGAAGGCACGAAAAATGTTTCATTTTGTATGTTCGTGCAACACCTTGGATCTTCGTGAATAAAAATGCACGGTCTTACAAACAATATCACACGTAAGATACAAGGGAACCTTACCAGATTGTGGATTTAAGTGATGGAGTTGATAACCAACAACGAAATACGGAATACATACGTGCAAGAAGAAGCCAACGATGGAAGTCCCAGAAGCCAACAGTCGCTTTTCCTCGTCGTTGATGGCGACGACGTTGCAATTTCAAAAATCTGAAACCGCCTCTCCATGACTGGTGACTGCTGGACCTGTCAGCCTGCCCTGCCCTGCCCTGCCGCCTGCTGTTACGAAGGCTGCTTATGTTCAATCAGTCGCTTGTTATTCACGGGGAGCTACCAGCGCCAGCTGCATCTATTTGATGAAGTAGGAAGTATCGTTGGAAGAGATTGATGAGCAATCGAGGCCTCGTCACTCCACCACCACCACCACCAGACCCCCACGCCTTCGCCATGACGACCATGCTTCAAGTCGCTTGGAAACTATCACATAAACTTGTGAGCGTTACTATGATCTCTACTTTCCTATATAGCTTCTAATATGATCTGCATAACAATACCAATATTCAGCAATTTCCGAAGAAAGTGCGAGCGAACACAGGAAAGAAAGAAACAGCAAAGACAAAGAGAACTAAAAATACAAACTAATCCTAAGCGCAACATGGCCAAAGCAAAGCAAACAAAACAAAACAAAACAACCTTCCTCTCTCTCACACGACCAATGATAACACGGCAACCAACATTTGGGCACATCCGTCGTAGACTTGTGCATCAAACTACAAGCGGATGCGTGCGCGAATGTAATCGTCATTTATTGGCCGACGAGACAACGATGTGACACACCTTCTGGAGCTGAATTTGTCACGAGTATTCTGCAACGATAAACTACAAACCCAAGGCTACCACCAGCGTTCCACCGTCACCA
>SMOI01000185.1:0-29244 GCA_008000375.1 Poteriospumella lacustris
CTTCGTCGCCTCGGCAGCGCAAGCTACGCCGCCTCCACCGCCACCTCCGCTGACCCCGTCCAGCGGGACGACGGCCACACGACGACCGCTCTTCCATCGCACGTTGATCTTGGGCGTCACGGGCAATGGACAAGACGAAGACACGAAGCGCTTCATCGACGCCGGGGCGGACCACGTCTTCGTGAAACCGCTGAAGTTGGCGCAGCTGCTCTCGTACCTCAACTACTTCTTCCTCACGAATGCAACGTGAGTGTGGTTGCCCTTCCACTTGTCCAGCACCTTCTACATTGACGCAGCTCGGCTCGTACGTCATTGGCGACGAGGCGCGTTTCCTCCCGGTGTGCCGTACATGCCATGTATTTGTTTACCTTGTTATCGTTCGTTCGTTCGTTCGTTCGTTCGTTCGTTCGTTCTTTCGGTCGTTCGACCCTTTTCTCTCGTCTTCCTTCTTCTCGTTGGTAGTTGGTTGGTTGGTTGGTTGTTGATACAGGTTTGTCTTTTGAACCATTTTTCTGTTTCGTTTTCCTCCTCATATCTTGTGTCTGATATACTCGCTGCAGTTACTGGACGAAGAAAAAAGGGGTACTAATATCGGCGTGAACTGTATAAAGTCGAGGTTTGTGTTTCTGTTCGACACGGGTCTTCTTTATGCCTGAATGAATACATCGTATGTATACGCTGCTTAAACTCCACACTCGACACTCTGTCATCATGTTCGTCTGTTCGTGCTGTTTTTGTTTTGTTTTTTTTGTTTTGTTTTTGTTTTTGTTTCATCTTATGTCGGGATGCTCTCATCCTCTTTAGCTGTTTAAACACCCCGATGGGGTCACATACAATGTCTTTGGTGGTGCATGGAGACTGCCGCCTGCAACGTCTGTTGACGTCGTTGGTTGATTGGGGGCTTTGGGACCGTTTCATTGTTGGTGGGCATAGCATATATCACCCAGACGCTTTTTCTCGAATCCCTCTTTCTCTCCCTCTCCCTCTCCCTCTCCATCTTCCTCTCATCTCTCACGGTTCTCTATATTTATCACTTATCCACTTGTTGGTCCTCGTTGAGGCCCAGCCGATCGTTTTGCACAAAATGAACTCTACGCCCATCCCCCTGTTTCCTCCTCCGACCAGTCCGCATTGTTTGTTCGTTTGTTGTTTCCTGCGGTCTGACCCCCCTCTCACTGTTTATTGATTTTTCGCCATTTGTCGGTGTCGTTGGTTCCACGTTGGCTTCCCACTGCCACTGCCTCCCTGTCGATGCGTATCACAAACCATTTTATGGATTTGCTCGTTCCTTGTCCCTCCCGCGCCCGCTGACAGCACTCGCGCATACCCCCATCCCTTTTGTTCATCTAGTCCTTTGTCTTTTGGAGGGCTTCATCAAGTCTATTGTTATCCCCATTCTTTGTTCCACAGGAGAACTTCAAACCGTTGATTCCGTGAACGATTCCAACGTCCAAATCGCGCCATATTGCACAGACGACAGAACATGACCAGATGACTACATGTAATTCAAACGAAGCAACTCCTCGCACCACTTCAATCACAAATCTGCACAACGACTGACCCATCATTTTCAAGACATCGATGCTGCCATCGATATCTACTGCATGTACTCTGGTTTGTTATCTACCAAACCTTTTTGGTGTTCTAGAGAGGACGGAAGGCATGCAGCAATTTACAGTGCAAAGCACTTTACAGTATTATTTACAGTGCAAAGTGCACGTCAGCGATATTTGACGCCTATTTTGACCATGTTTGTCGTCTTTCAACAGCTCAACGTCTCAACCGAACTCTCTGTCCGAACCGGCCACCGTTGCGAAGTAAAAAAAGAAGCATGGAACGTCTTTGTTTTTCTTCTTGTTGGCGACAGACAGTAGACAAACTTTTGTTGAAGTGTTACCATTGATGGGTTTTCAAGCTTTGGCTGAAAGTGCTTCAGCATAACTGTGTTGTTGATTTTCTGTTGTTCTGGTCTCCTTCTGAAGAGATCTAATCGGTGGACAGACGGGGTAGATTGCGTGTTGTTGGAATTAATTTTGAAGTCCTGTTTTTATCCAAACAAAGCTCTTAGGGACGATGTATGGCTGGATTTGTGGGTGTATGGAGGATTTGGTTATTTCGCATTATGGAGAGGAAACTTGGCTCGAGGTTCTCCAACTGTCAGGGGTTAAAATCGAAAAGGGCGAATTCTTCCACTCCTTTGATTTTCCCGAAGAGTATATATATAAACTGGTCGATTGCTTCTGTACGATGAAGGCAATGTCCCAAAGGGACGTTATGTTCGCCTTCGGGGCGCATTTCGCCGTGTACATAGCAAAATTCGGCCTGGAAAATATTCTACTCTGCAGTAGCACATCTATGCGTGAATGGATACACAAAATCGGGGAACCACATCGATTGATGCGTATCAAGTTCCCTACGGCGAACCTCCCGGAATTCCGACTAGAGCCTGACGCCAACGATCCCCGCGTGGTTGTCTTGCACTATTATTCAACTCGCAGCGCCTTCTTCGAGCCTTTAGTCGAAGGTCTCTGTTATCAAATGGCCCAAAACTACTTCTCTTGCAAGCTTGATATGCAGGTGCTGGTCAGCGAACAGATCGATGCTTTGCACCATTGTTCTTGGTTGGTCCGAGGGCTTGAGCCACTCGAGCTGTGTCATTCGCCTGCCGTCTTGCCCTCGAATGCGGCCTCGCAGCCAAATCTATCGCGAGAAGATGTGCCGTTGAAGTGCCCTTTCTCTGCGAAACTCGATGAGATGAAGCAAAGTCGGACATCCCCGGCTGTCCCACCATGTGCACCACCGCGAAACGATGGGGTCGGTATCAGTGCTCATCATTTGCAGAAGATATTTCCTTTTCACTTGACCATTGACCGCAATTTGGTCATCATTCAAGCTGGTCAGAAGTTGGAGTCAATGTTTCGAGACCAGTTTCAGTTGCCGTTGATTGGTCAACCGATACAGCAAGTATTCGAAATCTCACCCGAAGGGTATACGTGGTCTTGGCACCAGTTGCTATCCATTGAGGGGCAAATCATTGCATTGATCTGTCCCAAAACAGATCCGTTGCTTCGGCTATCGGGGGAGTTTATGGTGCAAGAACCGTTGCCAGAGAACGGCGGCTTCTATTCTCAATCGACGATCACCTTTCTCATCCGTCCGGATATCTATCGCATTGAAGAGATGAAAGCGTTGAAGTTGAACTTCAACGATTTCCCCCCGCATAGCTTTCAACGTGACATCATTGTGGCAGGTAGGTCGTGTTGTTGTAGGGGATCACACATGTCCGCTGTGTTTCATTGCTCATCCACGTTCGTCATCTGGTTTGGCTGTGATTGTAGGCGAAACGCTGAAGAGTGAAATCGATTATGCGTCACGCATGGCGCACATGAGTCGTGAGTTGGCTCAGCAAAGCCACTTTGTCAAGGTACGTCTGTTGTTTGCTCTGCTACTCACACGTACTGGAGGTAGTGAGCGTCCACTGACTTCCGCGTGTGTCTTCACAGCAAGCGTTGAAGACAAAGCAAGTCTTTGTACGCTACGTATCCCATGAAATCCGTACGCCGTTGAACATCGCTGTCCTGGGTATGGATTATCTCGAAGAGAAGTTGAGCTTGGTGGGCGAACAGAAAGGCGCCGTCGGCGATACGATGGAAGAAATCAAATTGTCGTGCTCGATCGCGGTCGAAATCTTGAACGATTTCCTGCTCTACGAGAAGATGGACGACGGTATCTTCAACTTGTCGCTGAGCCGTGTGTTCTTCGCCCCAATCATCGACGAGTCGCACAAGCTGTTCGATTTACAAGCGAAGAGTGCGAACATATTGTTTACGACGGATCTGAAGTGCCCGTACGTACGTCACACCGAGATACTCGTCGACCGGAAGAAGTTTTACCAAGTGCTGCGCAACCTGTTGTCCAATGCGATCAAATTCACACCCGAAGGAGGCACGGTGACTCTGACCGCCTACGTCGTCAACGTCGCCGAGAAATCGGCGGGCTATCCCGAGGGAGACACGTCGTGGTGGCAAATGCTCGATGGACACCCGATCTACTTCGCGGCGGAGGTATCCCGTTACTCCGCTACAGCTGATTCTGCCGTTTCCACTTCGAGTACTCCCCATGCGACCACGTCGTCGCAGGGTAATCACGACAAAGGCAGCGGCATGTTGGCTTCGAAGACGTCCTTCACAGGCGCATTGCAGCTTCCGCAGGAATCGTTGACCATCTCCACGTCTCCTGCCGTGTCAGACCTGCCGAACTCACAGGCGACGTCCTCGTCAATGACGATGGTCTTTGATGTGCCCAAAATCGACGACTGCCCAGCGTTCTTACGCATCATCGTGAGCGATACCGGTGCCGGCATAGACGTGGCCGATCAGAAGAACCTCTTCCATCAGTTCATTCAGGTACGACCCGACAAGCTGCAGCAAGGGCAGGGGTCTGGTCTAGGTCTATGGATCGCTGCCAATATCGCCCGTATGCATGGCGGTCGTATCGGTGTCATGTCCGCAGGAGAAGGCGGCGGGTCCCATTTCGTGCTCGATATGCCGATGGTCAACACGGTCACGGCCGCACGATCCCCACGTGCGACGGTGGCAGCGGCGTCCTCGATCGCCTTGCTCAACGAGAGTAGCCACACGCTGAATCCCGAGGCGATGTTACGGCGTGCGTCCATGGTGACGATGGATTCGTCGGCGATGTCCGTAGGTGAGGTGTCTGGTCTTCGGACGCGTTCGGACAGTGGGTCGCTGTCGTTGGCGCCAACTACTGCTGCCACGACACTGAACAGTGGTCGTGCGGAATTGTTACTAGCGAGTGACAGTTACCCGAGCAGCCAGATCCTGCAGGATGGTCTCGAAGCGGTATTGCAAGGCTTGCCGGATCATCAAAGCGATTCCTGCGCCGCATCGTTTGTCTCGAACCACTCGGAGATGACGGAGCCTGGCTCGTGCGCCGTACCAAAGCTGCCGCTGGACATGGCATTGACGGCGTATCCAGGTCTACCCGCGACACTGCTATCGTTGTTGCCGCAGACGCTAGTGCCGCTCTTTGAAGATGAAGCGCTCTGGCACCCGTTACGAAGCATGGCACTGCAAGATGCACGTGTCTTAATCGTCGATGACTCACCTAGCAACCGGAAAATGATGCGACGCATTTTGTCGGAGCGGTTCACGGAGTTAGACGATGCGGAGAACGGTCAAGTGGCGTTGGACAAGTACGTGGCGTCGTTCGGTGCGCCACAAGTGAGCGCCGAGACCAGCGGTGACGTCACCAGTGGCAGCAGTGACAGCAGTGGCAGCAGTAGTAGCGCCTCGCCTCGTCCACGGCCGTACGATATCATCTTCATGGACGGAGTCATGCCGGTGATGGATGGTCTCGCCGCCACGCAGGCCATTCGTGCTCATCAATTCGAGCAGCTGAAGCAGCAGCTGCAGCAGTTGCAGTCGACGGCATGGGTACCGTTGTCGCCACGTACACCGCGCGCGCCCTCCGCTTCATCGCCATCATCATCGAGTGGTCCGCTTTGGCGACAAGAATCGGCGGAGACGCGGTCGATACACAGCGGGTCCTTCGTCGCCTCGGCAGCGCAAGCTACGCCGCCTCCACCGCCACCTCCGCTGACCCCGTCCAGCGGGACGACGGCCATACGACGACCGCTCTTTCATCGCACGTTGATCTTGGGCGTCACGGGCAATGGACAAGACGAAGACATGAAACGCTTCTTCGACGCCGGGGCGGACCACGTCTTCGTGAAACCGCTGAAGTTGGCGCAGCTCCTCTCGTACCTCAACTACTTCTTCCTCACGAATGCTACGTGAGTGCGGGCGCCCTCCCACTTGTCCAGCACCTTCTACACGAGGGATATCTCCCATTGGTGGCGAGCTTTCTCTCCACGTGATCATCCAGCACAGAGACCTTCGTCTCGTACATGCAAAGCATATGTTAAAACTTGTTTCGTTCGTTCGCTCGCTCGTTCGTTCTTTCGGCCATTCGTTCCTTTTCTCTCGTAACTCTCTCGCCATCTCTTCGCCTCTCTTCTCTGTTCCCCCCCTTCTCTTTCGTTGTTGGTTGGTTGGATGGTTATAGATACAGGTTTGTTTTCTGAACTGTTTTCTGTTTACGTTTTCCTCCTCATATCTTGTGTCCGGTACATTCACTGCATGTTTTTTGGATGAAGAAGATAAGAGGTGCTACGATATATCGGTGTGAACTGTCTGAGGACGAGGTTGGTGTTGGTGTTTCTGTTTGACACAGGGTGTTCTGTATACCTGAATGCATACACCACCGTGTATGTGCGCTGCTGACAATCCACGCTCCCCACCCTCCACCCTCCACACTCTGTCATGTTCGTCTGTTCGTGCTGTCTTGGTGTCTCTGTTTCGTCTCATGTCGGGATGCTCTCATCCTCTGCAGCTGTTTAAATTTCCCCGATGGGGGGTCACTTGCAATATCGATATATCGTGCCTGAAGACAGCCACCCGCGCGTTCTTTTGACGTCGTTGGTTGATTGCGGTGCTCACGGGCCGTTTCATTGTTGGTGGGCATATGTAGCATATATCACATCACCCACCTTCTCACGCACAGTTTGATCGCTTTTTAGGGGTTGTTTGTCATGTCGTTGACGTCGTGCGTTTCTTGTGTATGTACGGAGTGTGTCCGATATTTTGATTTACACATGTATTGGCCAGCGGCAGTTCGCAAATGGCTGTTGGCTCCTGGTCACTTCTGCTGACATTGGTTGGTCGTTATTCTTCTGTGCAGAGGTGGCAGAGTTTGCGGTTGTTTGAAGTTGAAGTGTTTTTGGGTCCAGTGACGGTTTCGTTTCGGTTATGCACCATGGACCAGCACCTCTCTGACGGCATCTCTCGAATCCCTCTTTCTCTGCCTCTCCATCTCCCACCTGACCATTGTTTGTTCATTTGTCGTATCCTTGCCGCTGTTCCTGGTCTGATCCCCCCTCTCTCACTGTTTATTGATTTTTCGCTGTTTGTCGGTGTCGATGGGTTCCACGTTGGCTTCCCTCGCCTGCTGTGCTGTCACTGCCTCCCTGTCGATGCGCATCACAAACCATTTCATTTCATGGATCAGTCCGTTCGCTGTCCCTCCCGCGCACCTACTGTACACCTACAGCACTTGCATCACGCGCGCTCGACTTGTAGACCCGTGCACCCACGCACCCACCACACTCCCCATCCCTCATGTTCATCGTTTAGAATTGCACTCCCGTTGCTAGCCTTCCCCCCCCCCCCCGCTGTCGTTCGTTCTTTCGTCCGATGACGGTGCCCCACCCACCTTCCCCATTTTGGTTACGTCGCTTCTTGGAAGTGCTCGGAGTGGTGCTGGCGTCACAGCTGTTTGTCCCGGTCGATGGCGACATGCCCGCCCGCCGCCCCCATATAGACGACGCCCTGTAAATTACTGCCCTATAACGATGGCTATTCTACAGTTTTACACACTTCTCTCCATTCATTCGATCTACTCGTTGTGGGTGGCGTCGAGGTGTGCTGCGAGACGACGCAAGGCGGCGCGGTAGTCGTAACCGTCGTCGGTCAGCGCCCCCGACCAATTCATCGCCACTCCCGCGACATCGTCGTCGGTGTTGAACGGGACCGCGTCCTCATCGCTACCGTCGCTGTGGCCATCTCTCGCTGCCCGCTGTAGCCGTTTCCACGCATCCTGCCACAGAGGCCACAGCGTGTGCCGCAACTGGGTCGCATACCGCCGCCATTTGCCCTGCGCCGCGTCGTTGATGGGACGACGGACCTGCAGGTAGGACGCCGTCCGAACGGGGCCCGTCGTCTCGCTGTCGCTGGTCTCCGACGTGGCGGCGGTGCGATTAGACGGCGACTGAGACGTCGCATCACCGTCACCACCAGCGTCACTACTCATCGATGCCAGCGATGGTGGCAAGGGCAGCTGCAAGAGGCCATACACCTCGCGTAGCACGTGCTGGGGCCGAGTGATCATCGCGTCGTAGCGTACGTCGACCATCGGCAACAGGGACACCGCTTCCGCCTCCTCCTTCGCCTCGGATGTCGTCTGTTGTCTTCGTCGTCGCACTGCTGGCGATGCTGGTGGCTTTAGCTGACGACGCTGGCTGCAGAACAACGGAAATGCCGACGACGGTAGCTGTGTCTCATTCTTCGTTCCACCGCTGTCGGTTCTGCCGCTACGGACCGAGTCACGGAGAGACACCAGAGGACACAGTGCCACGTTCTGCCACGTGGGCTTTGCTGCTCGCGACGCCTTCTTCTCGTTCTTCTTCTCGTTCTTCTCCTCGTTCTTCTCCTCGTTCTTCGACCCGGTAGCAACAGAAGACAGCGCCCAGATCGGTGGTCGTGGGGGTAGCGTCCGCCGGAAATGGCGCATCGTTTGCAGATACCACGCGAACTCCTCCACCAGGAGCCGTATGTTCAACGTGTACGCCGCCGAGTCGCCAAACCGATGCGTCATACAGGACCACATGGTGTCCATGGGGTCGCGTACCGTGTGTAAGACGACGGCCTGCGGGTACAAGAGGTGAATCAGCCCCACGTTGCGGTAGTTCAGCAGCATCTTGTCGATGATACGGGTACAACGGGGGTGCAGCTTGGTGATTCGATCGTCGTACCGGTGACGAACGGTACCACGGCCGCTGCCACGGTCACCGTCACCATCACGGTCACCGCCACCGGTACCTGCCGTGAGGTACTGTGCACAGCGATGCTGCATGGCCGTATCAATCCTGGCGGTATGACGGCGTAAGACTTGACGGTATCGTTCTTCTCGCACGGCTTCGGTCTCACGTTGTATCGCCTCGACGGCCTCTCGTCGGTGTGACGTGGCTGTTGCTCCAGCGGCGGCGGCGGTGGTGGCCGCCTGTGTCTGTTGCGTTTGCGCCTCCCACGTGGCAGCGAGCTGCAACATATCTTGTTGCAAGTGATGCATCTGTGTCGCAAATGCGGAATGCTCTCCCAGGCCCCAGACCAACGAACTGTGCTGACGACTCAGCTGCGTCTCGAGTAACGTCGAACCCGATCGAAAGAAACCGACGATGAACACGGGCCGTGCACTGCTGTCGCCGTACAGGACCTCGTCCATCGGCGGTGTCCATTGCGCTCGCAACGCATCCATCGGTATCGATTGATTGGTCAGCTCGTCGGGGGTGAACAAGTCATGGGCAAAGAGCAACGGGGACGATGCGGCACCGCGAGGGGCGACGTCCGGTGGTGGCTGTTGGCGCAGGACACGGGCAAAGGCTGCACGGGGCAGAGGCACCTCCGTGGGGTACGACGGCTGTGGGTAATACTCCGCGGTGAACGTTCGTTGGATATGCGTCACCTGACGATGTGAATCCGTCGCCGAGTATTGGGAATAGCGAGGGTCGTCGACACGGAAACGTTCCAAGGCGCGCGCCTGCTGCAGGTAAAAGAAGGCGAGAGGCTCTTCGCCCGGGATCGCATCCGCCAACGTGAAGAGGCTCCAGTACATGGCGGCTTGCACGACTTTGACGTAGTCACGAACCACCGCTGGTTGTGCATCTGGTTCATTGGCCTTCGAAGGCTGTTTCTGTTTGTGTTGCTGCGACTGCGGCTGCGACGGTGACTGTGACGGCGACTGCTGTGCAAAGGCGGCAGGATGCGACGCAGACAACGACACCTTGGCACGTGTCTTGATCGCGGACGTCGACGTGGACGACGCAGACGCTGATGGTCGTCGTGTCGATGCAGCGAAGAGATTGCCGCTCACAGTAATGTCGTCGTCGTCGTCGTCATCTTCGTTGTCGTCTTCATCGAGGTCCCTGTGGCCGTCACCGCTGGTGTCACCGTCGTGGCTGTCGTCTTCGTCACCGTCCCACGAGTCGCTCACTTGTGAGTAGCGTAGTAGCACATGGAAGTACTGCAGTTCGTCGCCAAAGGTGCAGCGTAAGGCGCGATGCTGTTGCAACGGGTCGAGCGACAGCAGCTCGCTCACCGACGATTTACGTGCGAACCACCACCCAAAGAAGCCTCCCTGATCGCTGTTGGCTCTCGCGCGCTGGACCGCCATGGACCATGCATCCTCAGCAGAGGACAGCAACTGCACTAAATTAGAGTCTGCGTTCACGTAGATGCGACGCAGGACGTTCTCCATCGCCTCGATCCGCTCGCGAAGGGTCGCGTCACTGGCAGAGGTCGCCGATGCCGACGATGGCAACGATCGGTTTTGAGGGTTATTCAACGGACTAGCTGCTACGGCTTGTGCAAGTCGATAGTATGCTTGATGCAAACAAGGGTGAGCAGCAATCGCTGCATCGAGCCAAGAGACAGCCGCCACGGCGTCGCCAGCCGACAGCCACGATTGTCCACCCACAAAATGAAGCAATCCTCGCTGCTCTGTGAGATAGCGCAATCGACGGTTGAGGTCTTGCAGTTCCTGTAGATACACCAGCTGACTTTTGGCCAATCGCACAGCTCGCAGGGTTTGGTTTGACAAATGCTGGTGCACCTGCTGATGAAGACCGAGCAGCTGATGGTCGTGACCGAAGTTGATCGTATGGCGGCGAATAGCGTCACTGCTGAGGATGTGGGCATTCGAATAGCGCCCAAGAATGGTCAATAAACGAATTTGATGAACGTGGAGGGCATCAAACAGTTCCATGTCGCGAATGGTGGGCAGTCGTTGAAGCACACGACTGATGTTCAGCTGACCGAAGAATATTTCGTCGTAGACTTCTTCCGACATCAATGACGAGAAATTTGCTGCGTGATAGCGATTGTGTGGATCGAGAGCTGCGATGGAGATGTTGGTGTAATGCAGAGACTCCCAGTCGCCGCCCTGCTTCCACCGATCTTCTCGCATGTGGTACAGCAGCGTGAAGCCGACACTATCCCGTAGCGATCCAGTGGACTGCTCGTGCAACACATCTAACTGCTTATCATATTCAATTAATGCCTCCACCTCTTTCAGATCGTGTGATTGGCCCAGTACATTGCGACCGCCTGGAAACCATTCACACCAGACCATACAACTGAAGAATACCAAATTCCACCGCCACGATCCCATCCACCAAGGCACATACATTGCTGTCACTGTGTTATATACACGCGGATACAGACAAATTACACAAGGTTATGAACTATTTTCAAACGAAAATACCATAAATAGAAGCAGCGAAGTCGCACGCACCTTTCGTCGTCGTCGTCGTCGTGTCCTCTCCAAGTGCCTCTTCCCCCGTTCTTCGTTCTCCGTCGCCGTGTGCACAAACAATCAACCACACAGAATGTTCGCGGCAAAGGGGAAGTGGAATCCATTCGTTGGTTTAACATTAGTGAAGCCTATTAAATAAAAATATTGATTGTTCTTTTGTTTTGATTTGTTGAGGAGAAAGTTCAGACAGAAGAGGGTTAGCAAACGATGGGAGGAGGTGTAGTACCCGCCCCAGCTACAAGGCAGACGGGACCATCCTACGGCTTGAGTATGGTTAAGACAAAATAAATACACAAAACATCATCCCACAATGAAAAATGGTTGCTGCAAGAGAGCTGCCGCAACCCGCAGCAACCATTGGCAGTGATGTGATGAGAGGAGACGGTTCAGCGGAGCCCTTCACTGAGCCTCTCTACGCCTCCAAGTCGTTAATATAAATGTAGGCGCATCACGACCAAGAACAGCGACTTTGTCAGGTCAGTGATGAGCGAAAATAATGAACTGGCAGGTCGCGTAGATCGCCATCCAGCAACGACCCATGCGAAAAATAAAAACCAACCGAGCCACACTCCAACTACGACAAGATGCGCAGCTCCAGAAACAACAACGATGAACACCGATATAGCGATGGCCGCGAACGACAAAAAATGAAACCGACCACACGAACACGCCACAAACCACAAAGCGAAGCGTCACTCGCCACCACACACACGTGGTGACGAAACACTCTTCGCATGACACGAGGTCGTATGACGCTATATCGCCCTTTGCAAATGATGAGACACCAATGGAAGCAGAACTCAAATCTTTGAAGGGGGCAAAAAGCGACACCGCGACAACAGATAACTAAAAAGAAAGACGACGGACAGCCGAAGGTAGAATAACGAGACAAAGAGAGGGCTATTGCAGGGGCAGAGGGTGGGGGAGAGGTAGAGGAACAGGGGCGAAAGAGCAGGGATGTGTAGAAGAGGAAGTAGTAACAGAGGAGAAAGAGATGGGGGTGCTTGGGGAAAGAGTCATGACCGGGGAAGATGATAGACGGTGACGACGTTTCACCGCGATGCCGCAAGAAGAGGCGTCGTCACAAAACTCGTTAAGGAAACCGATGCGATATTCAAAATAGGGAAACGAACACATGCGCGAGGCACGAGTAAATGAGAACGGTGAGAATAAAATCTGAGAGAGTAGAAGGCAGAGAGAAGGCGACTTGATGACTGTTCCGTACACGAGAGAAACAAACTGAGAATGGTGGTTCCATCACACGATATCCAACGATGCGTCGAGGTGATCCTTTTCTTCGGATTGATTGTACAGGGGGACGATGGCGGGTGTCAAAGGGTAGAGCGCGATGGATTCCGCGCTGTCTTGCGACACGGATAGCTGCTGCAAGCGAGTGAGGTCCTCGACCGATGAACTGGCTTCCATACCGTTAGAAGCGGCTGTAGTGATTGTACCTCCAGCGGCAATAGCAGCAGCTGTTCGCCGAATCGATGGCTTGGACGATGACCTTTCTAGGCAGCGATCAAGGTTCACACGAAACGATTTCAATCCCATGTTGCCATTCACACGAGGTACCGGCACCGGTGCTGTGTGCTCTTCCAATGCGACCACACCACCAGAAACTGCACTCACCAACCCAACTTCATCGTCAACCGGGTGTTCACTGTTATGCGCACTACTGTTGTGGATGCTATCACTGGCAATGGAGCTTCCACCTTCCGTGCGAAAGAGGATCAACGCCCGGTTCCACTGGCCCGTCAACAACAACAGCACAATATGCGCAAGAAACTCCCCAAACCCCATTTGTAACTGATGATTGACTTCCGAGATTAATCCACGTGTCTCGGAGGTCATTTCCAAACGTTGTTCATAGCTACGTACCCGCTTGGAGAGATATTGCTCCGTCAACTGGCGAACCGCCGAGGGATTCAATGACGTGTTCAAGGACGATACCTTTTCTGTGGCGGCGGCCGTATGAGTGCTGTGAGCCAATATGCTTGCACTTTCTGCTGCCAGCTTTTGAATGACGATATCGGCCTGTCGCACTAGCTTCATATACCGTGCGATCGTGCAGCGAGCATGCCAAGCCGTGAAAATGACCAATCCCCACAGAAATACGTTACCACAGACGATCGCACCGCTGTAGATCGTGGCCAAGGCCGCGTCCCATTTGTTGAGAGCGATATTATGCATTTCGGAGTTGAAGTGATATTCAGTAGCTTCCATGCCGGCGTAATTCATCGAGCAGATGGCTGTAGCCATGATCAACGCTGCCAGAAGACGTAACCATTCTTTGTCGGGAAACACGGACAGCAATCGAAATAAGATCCAAAATGCGAGAATCGATGCAAAAATGGCGATTAAACTCGCGAAGAAGAGCAATCCGGGATTGAAGAAAATTCGTCCATGAAAGACGGCAGCTTCCATACCCAGAATATGTGTGACACAGACTCCTGCACCCATAATGGCACCTCCAGTGATCAATTGACCCAGTTTCTTGGTGGAGATAATCACCAACATTTTCATGGGGGTAATTTTGCGGACTTCTTGCAGCGATAAACGCTTTGAATCTTCGATAAACTCCTCGACAATATTGGCTTTGCTTTTCGAGAACATAGGATCATAGCACGAGATAGTGATCCCCACAAACGACATGAACCATGCAAACAAGAGCGTAAAAATGACCAAGGTGATGCTATACCGCATGTACACGCGCTCTCCTTGTTCATCGTGGATGTGGGAGGCGTTCATCCCGATGAAGTGCATCGACCACACCGATACGCCTCCCAGCGACAAACTCATGAGCAGCAAATAGAAAAGATGCTTCTTTTTGTGGCTGATGGTAACATTGGGTCCGAATATGCGTTTTTCTTCGATCAAAGAATTGCGCAGTTGTTCGCTCATACAGATGGCCATGTAAGATCCAAGGAATGACAAGGCGAACGACAAGAGCACCGTTCCAACTTCGAATTTTGTGTATGTGGCGACGTACATGGCAGGTAAAATATTTAGATGTATTCAGGGCAGGCGGTGAACGAATGAGGTTTATGGAAGAAGCACATAAGCATAACAAGTGAATAGAGACTGTCCACACGACTTTGTCGAAGGCTCCCCGTATGTACCAGATCACTCGAAAGTGACCGATCAATAACTTTCGACTTGTAGTGTCGTAGTAATCCTTGACAGTTACCGAAATGGTCCCAGTTTCTCTATGGTTCGTAAATAAAAGACCATAGTCACCTTGTCAATAAATAACTGAACCGCGAGCGCAACGGACTTGTGTGCGAAGGCTATTGTACAAAACTATATACATTTTCTGATGTTACTATAGTATAGAGATAAATACTATAGTGCACTTTCTACACCTCTGTCTGGTCTCTCTGGACCAGAGACAGAATACAAAAGAAGAGACAGAAGTGAAAGACAAAAAGCAGACAACTAGAACACTTCCACTTTTTACAAAGACAATTCCAGGAATCGTTCATTAGCCGCATGGAATAGAGTACGAACGTGGATAGTGGCAGCATATTTGGTGCATCGGCACGGACCTTCTGACTCTGAAAATGATGTACACGGCCAAACATAATGACTATCAACCACAAATCGTGGTATTTTCTGTGGCAATGGCTTTCCTAGGTGCATACATGACCATCAATCTTGGCGACCATCTTCGACTTTCACTTATTGAGGAAAAGCGCATTTTTGGGCCAAATGTGAGTGTCAGTCATAAGAAGAAACACTTGCTGTATTTGTTTCTGATGAGTTTATCTCTGGCTGGTGTGGGCATTTGGGCGATGCATTTCATTGGCATGAACTCTTGTCACATCAACTATCCGAACGGAGAACGAGTCAGGATCGAATACAACATCCCCCTCGTCATTGGTTCGTTTCTTTGTGCTTGGTTTTTGGCCTTCGTCGGTCTGATGATCGCCAGTTATGATCCCATGTTTTCGAAAAACAAATTTGAAATCGTCGAGGCATTTATTGCGGATTCGAAACGCTTGTCTATCAAAGAGATCCGAAAAATTTCCACGAGAAAAATGCTGGCCATTATCGCCACCAAAGATTTGGGTCGATTGATGACCGGCGGCCTTTGCCTTGCCGCTGGTGTTAGCATCATGCATTACGTGGGCATGGAGGCATCCATTTTTGATGGGGACATCCTTTACTACCCCGGATTGGTGTGCTTCTCTGTTCTCACTGCTCTTGTAGCATCTTGTTTGGCCTTCTGGATTCTTTTTCGCCTTCTGTCGATCTTTCCCGATCAAGAGGGACTACGGTTGGGCTCGGCGTTGTTGATGGCGGTAGCGGTATGCGGTATGCACTACACAGGCATGGAAGCTACGATTTATAAGATATCTGACGGAGGAGAGAGGCACACGGACAGCTTAAGTTCAGCCAAAGTGCACACGTCGTATCGTGTATCCTACGCCTTTGCGGCCATCGCTGCGAATGTTCTACTGTGGGTTCTGGTCGTTTTTTCTACCTGGCATGCACGCAGTGTGAATTCTAAGCATATGAAAATCATTCGACAGGCCGATCTCGTCATTCAAAAACTGGCCGCGGAAAGCGCTTATCTGCTCTCGTCAAATGCCCAGGGACAGTCGGAAAAGACGCCATCGGTGTCGTTGAGTCCTTCTATGGTGCGATCTTTGGCGGAACAATACTTGGCCAAGCGCATTCGTAACTTTGAACGTCGCTTAGAAATGACCTCGGAAACGCGAGACTTGCTGTCCGAGGTGAACCATCAAATGCAAATGGGGTTTGTGGAGTTCTTGCTACACGTCGCGTTGTTGTTCCTCACGGGGCAATGGAAGAAAGCCACCGTGTTGTTCCGTACGGAAGGTGGAAGTTCGATGGATGGAGGTAGTACACAGGGAAGTGATCACGGTAGTTTGATCGCTCTTGAATCTGGCACCGCTGGCTCAGACCCAGCGGTTGCCGGAGAGGAGAAAGATGACGACGGACCGGGTGCTGGTGGGTTGCTTTCCTTCCGTCGCGCTTTGGAGCAAACTAATGGGTCATCGATGCACTCCTCGACGCATAGTCGTTCTGGTCATTCTCATCGTCGTACTGATTCGTTAGGTGCCGCGCCATCGGGTCGAAAAGGTGTCGTGGCTGCCTCTGAGCATGGCGATGACGAGGACAACCACGAGGTGGCCCTGGCCATAGATCCGCCGGCATCATCAATAGTCACCATCAGCGAGTCCTCCAAAACCCCTCCCATTGTATATGCCGAAGAACCGTTGGCATCAAATGGGGCAGAAAATCTGGCCCTTTTCCAGGCCGCTTCTGCGTCTACTCCGGTCGACAACGGAGGACAATCTGCCGCGATGGCCCTGGACGTGGACGTGGATGTTGTGTAGAGTTGGTCAATGTACATGATTGTCTTTTTTTTGCTGTTGTTGTGGATGTCTCATAGCCCTCTGTTGTTTTGTTTATGCGAATGGGTGGTGCTTCTTTAGCCTGCATGTCTGGGTCCTTGTTTGCAAGTGGCCGAGCGTGTGTGCTGGGCGCGTGTGTATTAACGTATGAAGTTACACGATGAAACAGCATTTCGTCGTCTTTGTGTTCGTTCCTTCTTGTCATCGTTTCTTGGTTTCTCTTTTGTTGTCTTTCTTTCGGTTGGCTGGCTTGTTTGGCCTCCCCGCCGTCGCCCACTTCATCGCGGAGCCGGTGTTTCCTTCGTCGCAAATGTGTATTTCATTCCTCTCTTCTTGTCTCGTCGCTCTTCGCTCTCCGTCGCTCTATCCTTGAGGTGAATGTCATCGTGCAATGAGCACGAGTACGCTATATACAGGCGCGCTTCAAACTTGTTTTTTTGTGAGATCTACCGGTGACCAGCTTCTTGTCTCCACGTCGCTTTGCTGTGATGTTTGCGATTCTCATTTACTTTTATTTCTTTTCCACGATTCCTCCGAGAATCGTCACTGACCGTCGTTCACAGACCCCGCTTGCTTGCTTTCTTCACAGACCTGATCTATACATACACATACTGGCAGGGGTTCGTTATTCTTCGTCAGTTAACCATCGCCGAAATCGTTCCCCTCCAATTTACACTATATTTGACAGTAGTCCATCAGCTGAGTGTCGCTTCTCTGCTTGTATTGGGCTTAATCGCTGTGGATAACGCATTCATTTTACTTGGTCCTTCGGATTGTTTCTTGCTGTCAGATTTGCTTTCTGAAAAAGAGCATGACGCTTTCAAAGGAAAAGAGCGCTGTAACCATTAACGTTGTGCCATTCTACAGTCTTCTTTCGGAGGTCCTCGATTTGTTCAAGCCTTAACAGCAACAATTTGTTTTACTTGCGTAAGTGCGGCATTTAGATGCTTGTTGGGCGGTGCTGACCACTGAAACGTTCTCTCCCCGCGATGTCATGATGACGACGACGACTCTTCCCGTCTTGAAAAGGCTCCAGAGAGAGCCAATCGGAGCCGAGAACAGATGATGTAGAAACTCCCACAATCTTCGTCATTTGAACTTCAATGGGATAGTCTACAAAATAATTTTGTCATTGGTTCGAAGTAATGAACGATTGCGTGGATATTGCGAGATACCCACTGGCGGAATCTGGAACAGACACCAATGGCAACCTAGGATTGTTCTCCCCCGACACTTTGCTGCAAGAGTCAGCTTTCTGACTTTACAAACCATGGACATTACATCCTAATGAACATTTTTATTTGAAATGGACACGCCATATTTGACTCGAGAGTTTATGCTGTTCAATGCCCACCATGAGGCCATCTCCGGATTGACATGGCAAAAATCGGGAAAGTTCTTCCATTCTGGATCCATCGACAACACTGTCAAGCTGTGGGAAATTGATTCAAGCCATTCCATACACTTGCATACAGTTCTCCGCAAAGTAGGCCCTCGCCAATCATCGGTGACGCGGTTAGAACTTTGCAGACAAGGGAGTCTCTTCGTCGGAAATGAGTTGGGAAATATCGAGCGCTTTCCGCCCGTGAATATGGATTCAGAACTCCAAGAGCACTGCGAGGTGCTTCACCTAAGCTGTGGAGGAAGATCACGCCAACGATACCAGTCTCTTACCTTGCTGAAGTCCTTGCACGTTTGTGACGACCCTTCCAATCCGTGGGCAAACGGCATGTTGGCCAGTAAACGCGGCGAGCTTCTCTACATTGACACGGCGGCTGCTAATTTTGCCACAGATGATTCTATTCTGTGGAGAGAGCCGCTGCTGGACTATGACTGGGTATAAGCTGCAAATAGTTATAGGACCAGTTTACATCTGACAACACCTCTGATGTTGACTTTGTAGGTCACTTGCGCTCTACCGCTCCCAAGAGATTTCTCTCATCCAACAATGGAAATTCTCATCGCACAGGGGAATGGATTGTGGACCATTGAATTGGCATCACCGGGGAGCAACAGCAGCTCGCACATAGTGTCCAGAAGGTTGTTATGGCAACACGATGAACATAGTACTCCAGTCGATGCGTTTCCCACCTCGGTATCACATCTGGAACGACTGCACCAGACAGATGAAGCATTAGTATGTGCCGCATGCAGTGATTCATCCATTCGAGTTTTCGATGTCGAATCGCACCGCCTCGTGACAACCATGTGCTATCCGCCCGCAGAGATCAAATATGTGCCACATTACCCTCATAATTACCCTCGAAAAAGAGCTGGACATGCGCAAGCAGATACACGCATTTGGGAAACCTTAGAAATTGAACCTCAGCTGTTGGCATCAGTGGCAGCAGACGGGTATGTTGCGCTTTGGGATCTCAGATGTGGAACTGTGGTTCACCGATCGGCGCGACATGAAGGAGGTGTAACGGGTTTGTTATGGAGTAGCGAGATGCAATCACTGATAACAGCATCCTGCGCAGATAACCCAAGCAAAAGCCGGACAAAAGGTACCTTGTCGGTCTATGATTTACGTCGTTACGATTGGTCGGTCTCGACCTTAACAGTGTCGACGGAGGGATGAGTATGAGGCTATATAATGAAGGGGAGATCAGGGCTATGTAAACCAACGCAACAAATATTTCGTATCAAACTGTATCGGAGAGGCTTTCCAACATTTGCTGCAGCTCTTCGTAGCCGAGAGGCTGCACAAACAACGCCAAAGCCCCATACTCTCCCTCCTTTCGGACGTAATCGGGGAAAGATCGGTACAATGCGACAGCAGCACTCAGGCCACCCTCAAAATTAGGCAAACATGCATCGACAGAGACAGCGCAAAGCATGTGTTCAAAAGAAGGAAATGCTTGAGTGCGGAGAACGCGAGCAAGGAGATGTGCATCTTCCGCTTGGAACATGATCAATCGCCCATCCTTTACTTCAGCTAGCCGGCCACTGTTTGTCCGGCCTTCAACAGTTTTCTTTCCTTCAGCAATGGAGATCAAATAAGGAAGCTGAACGGACACGGTGATGTACATATCTTTGATGGGTGAATCGCAGGGATTCTGAGCGATTTCCTTCGACAGTCGCAAACGTTCACTAACAACATCATCGTTTCCATGCAAAGTCAACTCCATTGTCCATTTCCCAAATATATTTTATACCTTTGTACCCGAAGACTTTCGGACGTAGTCAGCCACACTGCAGCTCCATTTATTTAACAACCGGCTTGGGGAACGACGAGAAAAGAGAACCGAGAACGTTTATTCAAATTTGAAACGCATCTCCATTCATCGTCTTGTGAGTGAGTGAGATCAATCAACTGAACAGGTGAATTGAATCGATTTATACAACTCAATAGGGAAGTCATGGCCACGATTCCGGAGTTTATTGACAAAGGGGCGAAGATCCTCAATGAGACTCTACAACTTATCACCGATGTGTCACAAATCGATGTTCTTTTCGATCCGAAACTTCTTCGGGATGTAAAATTCCGAGAAGTCAGCCCCGCAGACGAGATGAAGGTACGCATCGTGTCAACTGACAAAGAATAATAATTGGAAATAATTAATTGTGTCATCCAACTTGTACACTGATGTGCGTTGGTGTCATCAGATCCAACAGTTGCTCGCCAATAAGAGTCACTCGTCCTTCGACACCGTTTTGGAAGTCTGTCGGGTGGCAATATCCCATCAAGTATGGCGCAAAGCGCGAGAGACAACGCTGTGGTTCGAATTACAGTCACGCTGTCCGCATATTTGTCCCCCATGTCAGCGCTTGCACAGAAGTACCACTGTGCCTATCGGGGGCGACAGCAGGCGTCTTAGTATCAGTGAGCTGAATGCCGTGACGTTGCAGTATTCAAGGATTTTATCAAAAATTACTCGGTTGAAGGCGCTGAAAACTCGTCGTGCCAAGTTGATCAAGGAGAATGTCGCGCTGTTGACTCAAGCGACCGATGTCAGTAGTCTCAACCCACGCCTTCTACAGAACGTGATGGATGGGGTGTGTTTTCAAGACTTATTGTCCCCGATACGCAAATCATCCATGGAATCGTCCATTCTGGAAGAAATGCATATTCTGTCGGAGATTTTGCAGAAGGCAGAGGCCGACCAGAAGGATGAAGACAAGTTTTGGCGGTGGATTAGTGCACCGCATGAATCGACGGGAAGTAATCCACCTGAGAAACAGCCCGGATGGCAACTGCTGAAAGATGTACATTCATGCCTTGCATCGATCGAGAGTTCACTGGTAGACATTGTTCAGGACAAGAAAGCTCAAATATACGAATCGAGCAGCGATCTCGCCGATGTGATTGCGCAACAGTTGGTCCGGACTGTGACAGAGGTCGTGGAAGAGACCCAACGCGATTTTCCCTCAGAACATGTCACAGAGCAACAACCATCCTGCTATACACTACCCACAGTGATCGAAGACGATACATTCTTCATACAACAAAGCCTTCAATTATGGCAGCAAATGGCCAGCGATTTGGTGGCCGTCACCGATGCACAGTCGCCCTTCCGAACAACCTTGCACAGCTTGTCCGCTGCTCATAGTGTTCCAGAGACGACTACTGATCCAGCCGCCACCAAAGAAGAAGAAGAAGAACCACCACTGTCTGGACGAGCAGAAGATGTCATTGTCGACGACGATAGCTCTGACGACGATCAAGCATATGAGACGTATTGAGGACGACGAGAGAACCTTCGTAGCCTGGCCTATATCTCCATTCGAAATCGCACATCGCAATCAGCATGGGTTGCAGGTGGTAGCGAGTTATGCAAATGTACATTCACTAAACAAAAGAAAAACAAACTACCAACCCCATCGCGCTGATTCAACGTGCAATCACTGTCCGCCCTTCACAGACCTGACCACGTGCTGTTGCAGATAACTTGGTCAGCAAGCGGCTAGCACAACGTTAAAGGAAATTGAAAAACGGAAATAACACACAAAGAGGGTGACCAGTCAGTGAAATAAAACAAGGAAAACATCGAAAGTGGAAAAACGAGTGGGTAAATTGTGAAAGGAAGGCACGATGGTGTATGGGCGATGATGGAGAGTACTTGGAGATCCACATTCAAAAGCCATGGAATGACCTCATCGCAACGCGTTGAGAATGGTCTCGCGAAAGATTGCATCGTCCGTTTCATCTGCAATCATCGCCGTGGCACTACTGTCAGCAGATTCCGTCCCAGTCGAGCATATCGGAGTGGACGTCAGTGGTGCATCGTCATCTCCAACCGCTGAAGCATTGCGACCAACAAGACCCACGGTTTGCTGCCGATCCATATCGTGGTATAAAAGGTTTTCTGGGGGTAAGTAACAGCCTCGTGCATTCATCCAGGGGTCTACGTCACCGTCATCGTCGTCTTCGTCAGACTCTACATTATTGGTATCGTCCATTTCATCCTCATTGTCCATCGCACTGGCATTCCTTCGTTGACTGGTGCTGCTCTCTTGATGACTCTGCTGTCGCCAGGCGGCAACCATGCGTCTCAATTCTGGCACCGCTTGTATCGTCCGAGTACAAAGTACACGCAAATTAGCTGGCTGTCGCGCACCAAGCAACACCATAGAACATGAAAAACCACACGACAACGACAGAATGGTTCGTTTTTCTCGCTGGAAATACGGGATTTGACGAGGAAGTGCATAGAAACCTTCCTGATCTGACTCGAGATGATGGTCGGCCGTGACATGCGATGCAGATACCATCGATGCTGTGGATAGGGACAGGCTTGGGTCACCGCCGAGTTGACCAAACCGATTTAATCCCACGCCAACGACCTCGTAATCACTCGTGTGAAACAAGGTATGTTCTCCACCACAGGCGACGTTACTGACGACGACCAGAGACAAGTCACCTAACCGACTCGGTTGGAACAATGGTTGGTATCGATGACCGCGCTCGTTGATGTAGCGTCCTCCTGTGTCACCTAAGCCCAACTGATTCTCGACACTACGCCCACAGAGATAGACATCTCCATGATCGCCCATGACACAGGAATGACCCCAACCAGCAGCGATGCGAGCGATGTGACCTGGTACTCGTTGATGTACACGTTGTGGAACCGGTACAAAGTACCCGCCGTCATCGTTACGGGGCATAGAAGGATCGGCGATGATTCCCAATTGGCCTACGCGATTGTGGCCCCAGGAATACAACTGTCCTTCGTTCGATAATGCCAAGGAATGAAAACCACCGGAACCAACGGAGATGTCCACGATATGCACCGTTGACAGCGCCACCACGGGCAAGGGAGTCAATACATCCGTACGCCCACCATGACCAGTAAAATCCGCTTTGCCACATGAATAGACGCGACCGGATTTCGTCAGCATCACCGAATGTACGGAACCATTCTGAACCTTCACCACGTGTTCATGGGCCAACGCTATCACTGGCTGTGGCAAGACGAAGTTGACTTCTGATACACCTAAGCCCAACCGACCATTCATTCCTGCACCACACATGAACAATTTGCCAGTAACACTCACAAATCCTGTCAATGCAAATCCGCATGAGACTTGGGCAATGGCGTGTGGTTCCGTCACTGCCAATTGTGTGACCAACTGCGGCTCCGACACATCAAACTCATGTCCCAGACCCAACCGACCAAATATACCTTTTCCCCAAGTGTAAACCATACCTGGGTCGACAATGACGGCCATATGCTGGTCTCCACAAGAGATTTGAGTCACACGATGACCGAGTAGTGATTGTAAAACGGTTGGTCGAGGATAGGCGATAGGCGCGTGGTCCATCAACTGTCCCATGACCACGACGGTGGTTTGTGGATCGCATTGCTGCTGAAACAAATGGAAAATGGATTTTTCACCGATTCTGTCATATTGATGGTTCAACAATGCAATATTAGCATAAGAAACGACCTGCCCTTGGCTTCCAAACGCGTTGGTCATTCCATGTGATGTGCCAGTCAAAATCTCCTGCCAAGTTCGTAAGGCGTAACTTTGATCCTGCAAACGATATTCACTAACGAAAACCAGCTCGAAATCATGCCAGTACACATGCAGCGTAGATGGGAAATATTTTAACCAGAAAAGCTTCGTGGCGATGCAACCATCCGCTGTCCCCAATATGTAACCAACTGGATCTACGTCAACGATAGGTGGGAACACCCCACTTACCTTGGACATTAATGACGTAGCTCCGAAGTAGGTTGCAAGCATCAATGATGACTGCTGGTGCCATGGCTGCTCGACCAGCCACAAGAGAAAGTTGATCACTAACGTACACTCACTTTCGGCGATTTTCTCGCTGCGCACTCCAAAATAGTTACTTTCCTTCGAAATAATGGCACGCGCATGGTACAACAACGAACCAATACATTGTTCAGCCAACGTTAACCACTGCTCATTCAGGTCTTCCACGCTTGATGAAGTGGATGAGATGGAGTTGAAGAGGACAGTTGAACAGACGTTGGACAACCGATAAAATGGAAGATGAAAACATCTTTGCGAGAAGAATGAAAGGAATGCGGCATTGGGCCCAATATATTTCACGGTTTCGATCTTCTCTTGTAATTCCAATGTGGAATGAAGCAAGCGAAAAACTCGTCGTTGCTTTGCCTCAGTCATTGAACCGCCACTCTCAGAAAAATATTCGCTCAGTTTCGACTTTTTCAACAACAACGATGCTCGTCAATAAATCAATGCTTATCAGGCCAACTATACCATTGTGTTATACGAAAAACTAGCCTGTGATTGACATGTCAGTGATGATGATTGATCGAACCTCCTGCGATCTGCCTTCATCGTCATCGTGTCGATACCAAAACTGGTTGGCAAGGTATACCGCATTCCATGAGAATAACTTATTTTCCGCCACAACTGAGTGGGAGTCTATGGATAACAATGAAACTGTAACTGAAAGGCGAGGATATTCCTTGGAAAATCCTACGAGCCGTCAAACGCTTTCACACTACTTGCGTACAAAAGAAAACGGCCAATTTCCTACTTGGTATCGAAGACTCCTTTCGCCATGTTTAGAGTCATCATCGTCATTGGTTTGCACTTTTTGATACTCGTATCATCTTTTGATAATTATCAAAGAGACATCTGCAGCGTTGATCTTTTGCGGCGTGTGTTGGCAGGTCAATGTCGTTGGCTCTATGGCGAAGTGCCAGTAACGGGTCTAAGCAATCAAATCACGACCGTGTATTCACTTCTACCATTGAGTCGTATATTGAATAGTAGCCTCCTCATCAGCAGTCTACACAGTCGTGCAAGCTTTGAATTGACCATGAAACAATATGGTCGATCGGATGCATCCGGGAAAGTATCGTTGAATTTCGCGGACATGTTCGATGAGAAGCTGTTCATTTCATTGCATAATCAACACTACGCAAAGCACGATCTTGTTATTGCCGCGTTGTTGGTGGACAACTGTCTGCAGGTCAATACGACGGTGCAAACGCAGTTGATGCATACGATTCAACGCAAAGGTTGGAAATCATCAATGGCGTCACAGATCCTTCTGATGCTTGATCAATCTCGTTACTCGTCGTCGCACGTGCACCAGCTCTGTCCACACATGTTGCGCTTCAAATCTGTGGGTAAACTTCTTGGGCTCTTCAATTTCCGCGACAAGTCCACGTCAACGGTCGATAGCTCGCAACTACTTACAGTGCATCGACACATTCGCCCTTCTCGTCCCATTCGTGATCGCGTTGAAACCCTTCGCAAAATCATTTCAGTGCCATATTTTGCCCTTCATGTACGACTAGAGCCTGATGTATTTCCACGTTCAAGTCGACCCAAAGCAGCCAAGACAGGATCATCTTCGCTGTCGACGGCATCGCATTCGCTCGATTACCAAGTGGATTCTTTGCTGAATCCATACACAGCATTGCAGGGCGTTGATGGTCTATTTTTTCAAAGTCTTCGTGTGTGGTTACAAAGTCTGTTGTCGTCAGTCTGTATTCGTAATCTGACCGATGCTGGGACGACATTTCCTCCGTTGTATGTTGCCAGTGGACTTATCTCGTCGGCCTATCTGCCAACTGGGATAAATTTCGTCCCCCAAGGCTCCTTCAACACCTCTCAATCCGCTATTAATCGAGGTGAAATCGTTGTACGACTGCTGAGAGAGGTGGGGTTCCGTCAGATTTTCTCAAAAGTTGATCTGGACACATCACAGTTCCCGCCGATGCCGGTTGAATTGGAGGCATATGTTGACTTAGAAGTCGCACGGCATAGTCAATGCTTCATTCCTGCACATATTCGGTCATCGTTCAGTTATTTAGGTCAACGCCTTCGTGAATTGGATCGAAATATCACTCTCAGCGCCATCGGCAAGCCCAACGGTGCATATCAGTCCTTTTTCATATAGTTGCACGTTGCTTCCATTGTGGTAAAATCTATTTAATTATCTGAAATATCCTGTATCGAAATTAATTCAGAGTAATAACAAATGCGAAGCAGCCAAGAAACTGGGCATCGCCGCAGTTAGGAATCTGGGATAGGTCATGCTGACGTGGGACTCTGTGGGCGCGATCGGCGCGATGATGACGACAACGGCTACGGCTACTGACGGATGGTCTCCCACAGAAAATGGCAGCAGGGGGGCGGTGACGTTTCTCGGCACCATTCCCTTCTCCCGGCAGTTGGGTGGTGCAGTTCGCTTCAACCATTCGAACACCGCCGCGGTGCTGCGTCGTCGAGGAAAGCGTCGGGAATCCAACTGTCAGCATACGCACGCTACCATTCAATATCGAAAGACCGACACTGCGTGTTTCACATTTCATACAAGATTTGGAGATTTTCGTCTCATTGTTTTGGCCTAATATCTGATTGTTTCTCGTGGCAACCATGATCTATCTGTGCTGAACTCTCGCTGGACTATCTCTCCTTCTTAAATTTGCTTGTTCCTAACTTTCTCTGCTTCTGCATCCCAGTTGATATCGTTCAGAGATCGTCTCACAAGCAATTTTCTTCTATCGTCAGCCATTATTGCTATTGTTTCAGAAAATGTCTCTAGTGTACCACATGCAGTCGTTGTTGCCTCACACCTCGTCTGCGATGGACATTGACCACCCTTCGGCCCCCGTGCCTTCGGTGCCTCGCAATCGCTCCTATTCCCATCAAGTGCACTCCAATTCGGCGTCCATCCTCGGAGTCGTTTCTGCTGGTACACATCACCGATCGAACTTCGAGTTCAACTTGGAAGATCACATCAAGAAAACCCGTAAGGCCGCCACTTACTTGAAACAGATGTTGCACTCTCAGCAGTGCGGTGGACAGTGCGGATCGACACTGTGCCGTCGCGTCGTTGGTGTGCTGTCTCACTTGGACACTTGCGAGGATGATTTCTGTGCGGTTAGTGGATGTAGCACCACCAAGCGTTTGTTGCGCCATCGTCGTGAATGCACCGGCGTTTCGTCTGGTACTCCTTCCCGTAGTCACAGCAACTCTCTCGCAACGACCGCCAGTTATTCCGAGACGCCACGCACATCGGTGGATTCCGGGGCCTCGTCCTCCTCCACGGCTCCGACCGTTGTCGCCCCGTTTTCGTCATTGAACCTCGTTGGCTCTCCGCAACGCACTACGCCTCATTTCTGTCTGCTGTGCACGTTGGCCAAGGCTGATACACTGACGCCACGGTCATCGGCGATCATGCATGATGCCGGCTACAACACCTCGAGCATCATGATGTGTGCGACCGACGAGGTGCATTCACCCGTCGCAGGTGGCGAGGAGGATGACCGATTCATGCCCGTCATCAGCGACGAAATCATCGAATTCAGCAAGATTCCTTTCCAGCAACGTAGCCGCGTCCACACCTTGTCACCAATGCGGTCGAAGACCTACTCTGACTCGCAGTACCTCGACACTAACCCGTTGTCACCGGCGTCGCAACAACCGAACAAAAAGTTCCGCAGCAAAAGTTGCAACGCTGCTTCAGTCGATTTGGAGTCACTGAAGAAGCAATTGCAATTTCCTCAATCGCCCTACACTGGCAACTTCGATCGTTGACTGGCGGCGGACACACGAGACCCGCTGGTGGCAACGCACACCACCCCCCTCATCAATATCTCGTGTTGATTCGGCGTCTTCGCCGTTTCGTTCGTTGGACGGATTGGGGTGCCTTGTACATGCACTGTGTTCTTGTTGTCGTGTTTTCCTGCGTTGGTTTTTGAGCTATGTGGATCTCTCTGGGTTCTTCGTTCGCCCGGCGGCGATGGAGCCTCGCAGCATTTTGCTCGCTTTTGTTTGTTTCTTTCTTTCGCTGATAGTAGAGCTAGGACCGTTGCGCTGTAGATAGTTGATTACTTCACCTCCTCACCCCACACGCCTCACTTCTTCTACTGTCCTTCTTCCTCTGTTTCTTGACCCCCCCCCGCCAATCTCCTCCCACCTCTTCTGTTCTGGTCCTGAGTGTACTCGAATCATCGCTGCCGGTGTCTTCGTCGACATCGCCGCGTCGACCAACCAAATCAATTGTTCCTCATCGTTTGCTCTCGTCGTTTCTTTCTCGCATCTGCATCTGCATCTGCATCTGCATCTGCGTGTCCTGGTTATGATAAGGGACGTTTGAGGACGTGTTGACCTTTGCGGTCAATCAATGTTTTTCAACGCACATGGTGTACTTTGTTGCTGGTATTGGTGTTCTGGCGGCGGATGCAGCTGTGGGTGTCCCATTTTGTTTTGATTGTTTCTTTCGATCTGCTGAACCAATGGGCAGCATTCTGTCATGTCTTCTGGCCGAGTTTCCTCACCGTCGGTTCGAGCTTTCTCTTCGTCCACCACAGTTCTCATTGTCCAGAGGAGCAGCGATTAGGGGCCTTACAGCGGTCGTTACACCCGCACATGCAATATGACGCTTCCGTATTTTGCTGGTGTCACGATCGACGGCTCTCCCTGACATCTTCGTCGTGTTCTGTTTTCTGTGTTTCTCTCGGTCATCAATTTCTCTGCATCGTGGAGGCTGCTTGATTTTTGCTCATTGGTTCGTCCGTTGACCACCTGGTCTGCGGCGCGCAAGTCACTACTGCCATTGTGTGGAGGGCTTGACTGTGTACATATGCCCTTGTGGGTTGTATTGCTAATTTAATGATCCACTTGACCCTATTATTGCTTTTAACCTTTTGTTCTCCATTCCCCTAGGCGATCATTTGCATACTACAACATCGAATAGGGAGCGATCGACGCCAACAAAATACAGATTGCGGCGAACTAAATCGGCGAACTAAATCAACCATAGGACTACAGGGCATTTCTTGATGCATGTTTCCTCGATGTGTGCTGCTATCATCAGCGCTCTCAAAAGAGGAGAACAGAGAACAGCTACCTTTCGATGAAGTAAAAAATCCCTGCGGTTCAACAACCCAAGATTTCAAGACAGACATTCGCAGCGATCATAACTACGGTGAATCGTGATTCACTTCATGCGACAACTTTGGCAAAGGTGTGGACTATATGTGTGCCGCTATTTTAGTTGAGGTTTGTAGGTTGAAGCAGTTGCAGCGATGATTGCAGAATCTTGGTAACATTGATAACTAATTGAAAGTTTTAAAGCCTCTTGTCTTTGACGTTCTCACATTGTTAGCAGGACAGCAGGCTCTCCTCACTTCCATGCAGTGAAAATGTGAATTAATCAGCAATGTGAGAAATGACCAAACATAAACTTTAAAGCATCATTGTAGTTATCAATTACACCGAGAAATCTAAT